>LR736870.1:4477464-4515660 GCA_902654985.2 Oryctes borbonicus
CTTTCCTAACCTATTTTACATACTCTATATCTAAATACGATTATCTCGTGTACGATTCAACCTACGAATTAACTTAATAATACGCTTTATGCTAATCTATCCTCACAATTTTGTAACGATCACTATACATACATAGAATTTGCATAATAATATATTTCTCCTTCTACTAAGGGTACTTATTTTATTTTGCCTCGTATTATTCAAAATTCTGTAGTAATGCTTGCCCGTGTACGGCATACTTATTTGTTTCCTTTTCCTTTTTTTTTTTTTTTTCTTTAACGGTTATATTTTTTTTTTTTTTTTTTTTTTTTTTTTTTTTTTCATTAACGGATATAATACGCTTTATATCTTTATTATCATTATGAATTCGATTTTTTTGGTGATGGGGGCATTTAAGTTTGTAATTTTATGAGGATTTTAAAATTTAACAGAATTTTTCAAGGGGCAGGTGCGTTTTGGAAAAGATGTTAATTTTTATTATTTAGAATTTGTAGCGAAACGAAGAAAAAAAGCGACGATATCTACGTGAGGACGGGTTTGAATAATGAACCACGTTTATATGAACATCGGTTGTCTACGGGTTATTATTCTACAATAAATTTTTGAACGGATACCACAAAATACACAATGGATGGAGTTCGCCGTACACCGGTTATGAACTTTGGTGGTCTTTGACAAACACCAACTGTTTTCTTAGTTATAATATATAAAGTTATAATTAGAAGGGTAAATTAGTTGAGTTAAAAAAATTCATTTATTTTAGATTAAAATTCTATCCGGTTGAAATTCTTGTTAGCTCCGGACAAAATTTAAAAAACTCCTTCCCGGAAGATATCCATAATTCTACCCGGTGCTTATCTATTTATATTTATGGTAGCGGGCTGAAATTTTCTGTAGAACATATGCGGCCATAAGGCCGTTAGATCGGCGAAACTCCTTGCCTTTCAAAAATGTCATCACTTTGAGTTCAAATTTTTGCGGCTTTTCTAGATCTCGCCATCCGAACGAGCTAGGAGGTTGAGTTTGGGCTCGTTCGAAAGATCTCGACGAGCACTTCAACGAAGGGAAATCTCCATTCCCTAGCTCTAACCGTTCCGACACTACGGCGTCTCAAAGTTGAAAAATGAAAATTCTCTTTTTCAACTTTGAAGCCCGATATACCCGCCAAGCGAAAGAGCTAGAGGGCTCTACTTGATCCTGCATGCTAGAGATGCATATCTGAGGAGATAATCGATGAAAACCGGATGTCGATTTTCGAAAACTTTAAACGCTCAAATCTCCTAAGCCGTTAGAGGTAGCGCTGCGGGACATACGTGACCATAGGGCCATCGATTAGCACCGTTAGATCGGCAAAACTCCTTTGGCCTTTCAATTTCATTCATTCATTTCATGCTCTCATCAATAATATCTGGCAAACAAATTATTGCAGATCAATTCAGCTTTAAGAGTTCTTCGGCCCTCAAAAGCAATGTTTACGACATGGCCAGTACAAGAGAAGAAACGATCATTTTCATGAAAGTACTTCGTGAACAAAACTTTTGTTGCATTCGATCCATTTGGGAACACCCAAAAAGTTGATCAAACAGCAATCAACTCAAGTCTTCGACTGCGCTACCTTCGTATTGGTCTTTATAATGATTCTTTTTCCCCTTTTTCTGAATAAATAATGAGGTAATGGATAATCATCTCTTAGTATTACCGTCGAACGGACCAGATATCCTGGTACAAAGCAATGTCCCTACCAGAAAGCTCTGTTTCTGTATTGCGCGGCAATGAAATTAGTCGAAACAATCTGGATATAATTAACACTGCGATGTCGCCTGTATATAACGCTAATATTATAACCCAAATAAAAGAGGCGGTGAGATGTTCTAATACAGCTCCTAGGTCCTACTTTGACCGATAAGATCAAATTTTGCCAGCGGAACCTTAAAAATTTCCGGAAAAAACATATATTTTCCCGAAAAAAACGTTTTATTGTTTCTCAAAATATTCGCAAGCACTTTTGCATTCGAAGAAACCGGTTGTCGAAACATTTATTCCAATCTGAAGTCGGTATTTCAGAAACGTGCCTTTTATATTCTTCAACGGCTTCTTCCGGCGTTGAAAACCGTTCACCACGCAATTTATTTTTGTCAAAAAGGAACAGGAAGAAGGCATTAAGTGATACGGACAATGAGTCATTAATTCAATGTTATTCTCCTTTAAACAATCGACGCGATGTACGTTGGCTGAAGCATCGCGATTGAATTTTTTAAGCATCTTGTTTGCATCAACTCGGTAAAATGGTCGTGTAACATCGTTTGACTTTTACCAACGCCCAAGAGTGCTTCTATCTCTCGGTATGTCACATATCGATCCGCTTCAATCATTTCTCGTACAGCATTGATGTTTGCCGGAACAACAGCAGTCGATGGATGACCTTCACGAAATTCGTCACTGAGACTAGTACATCCACGCTTAAATTCTGCAAACCAGTCGTAACGTGTGGTTTTGGATGGTGCTTTATCACGCTATTAACTCTAAACTACGCGGCCGATTGTTTTTCTGTCGATGATGTTTATCATAGCAAGAGCCATTTAGTTGTCAATTCAGGAAATTCTTAGGGTTCCCGTCGTACATGTATGAAGAAAGACTAAGACTTTCTTTTACTTTTCTAGCTTCCAAATTCGGTACAAATGTTAACAAACTATTTTTTTGCTCCTGTTTGGTTTGTAAATGGTTACACCTGGGTTTGCTTGCAGAATTAATCAACATTAATAGCAGATACTTTTTACGCCCTTATCCGAATTGTTCAATATATTATCGTCAGTAAATAAAAGGGTTATAGATACATTTTCTATAATCTTCCATACTTCATAGCGTATAGTCGATGGTTAGCATTCGGAAAACTTGTAAATCATCGCTGTTGAGCCGTCAGACAATAGACTCGTTTAAAACTAAGCGCACCGCTACCATAGCCCATTTCGATTGTATATCACTGTCAGCGTTTGGTTTAACAGTAGCTGCCGTGGCTAGATATGACTATCGCATGTTTTTCCATCGCTGCCGTTTTAGCAGTAGTAGTCGTAGTTAGGCCCTGGCTACCGTACGCGAAATAGTATCGCTCGAAAGCGAACAATCGAAAGTCGATCTGTGTATAGGCGGGTAATTATCGATTGATTTATCTCTCTATGGATGTACACTGCCGTTCAGAGAAATTCGGTCGGTTATTAAAAAACATGAAAAGGTTACAGAAACAAACTAAACCAAAAACAAATGCAATTTTATTGTATGTACAGGTGAAAAAGACAAATAAATAAAAAGTTATTCCGGCCGAATATAACATACTGAACATTATATTCTTTTTTTCATCGAAAAAACCTCCTTTGCTGTTAATCACCGCTCGAACTATTCTAGGCATTCTTTCGATAAGTTTTGTTAAAACGGATCGTGGAATATTAATCCGTTCGTGTTGCAGAATATTCCGTAAATGTTCTTGTGAAGTTGGGCATATTTTTCGGATCCTCCTGTCCAGTTCATCCCACAACAACTCTATCGGGTTCAAATCTGGGCTTTGTGGGGGCCATGTCATTACTTTCAGGGTTTGCTGTTCTTCTTGCTCCTTTAGATAGTTCTTACACACTAAAGCAGTGTGTTTTGGGTCATTGTCGTGCATTAATGTAAAGTTACGGCCTACTATACGCAATCCTGATGGCACTGCATGATTCTGGAGTATTGCAAAATAATTTTCCTTCCTCATTACACCCTGCACTCTGCATAAATCTCCCGTCCCAGCAAAGGAGAAACATCCCCACACTAACACAGAACTACGCCCTTGCTTCACTGTAGGCACAATGCAGTTCGGGATCACTTTTCGGTTTTAGATCTTCGGACATAAACTCGTCGATTTTGCCCAAAAACCTCAAACTTTGACTCGTCACTCCAAAGCACGTGTTTCCAATCATCTAACGATCAATCTAGATGAGAACGGGACTACTGTAGCCGTTTTGCTCTGTTGCCCCGACGTAATAAGAGTTTTCGAATGGCAATGCGTCTATGAAGATCCGCTTGTTGAAGTCGACGTTTTACCGTACTCGCCGAAACTTTTTCTTCACGGCCGCGATTGACTTCGGCTGCTATTTGTGGCGCTGTTAATTTTCTATTGCGTTTGCTTAATAATACAATTCTCAAATCTTCAGCTTTTGTTGTTTTCCTAGATGCTCCGGGACGAACACGATTTTCTATAGTTCCAGTTGTCCGATACCGCTTTATGATGTCATTTACTGTTGAACTTCCCATATTTATTTTTTCGGCAATTTGTCGCCCCGAATATCCTTCTTCAAACAGCGTAATAATGCGTGAACGTTTTTCTACACTGGTAGGCTTACCATGTGCCATTTTGAAGTAAATTTTGATGCACACCAACACACGTTTAACAGTAAAATGAAGCAAATTTATATCTTTACGCCCGTGATAAACAAATAAGAATGATACTGCGGTATATTTCCTAAATGTATTGTTCGTTAATAATCCCCAAACGACCCGTTTCAAAAGATCGGTACTTCCGAGAAATTCTTGGAATGATAATAAAAGGGACTTTATTGTGGTTGTCGCAATATTTCTACTTTACATAATAATTTATGGCTTTAATCCCTTAGAAAAGAGTGTATGCTTAATATTTTTCTAATTTTATGTATTAATAATTGTATACAGTGTGATATAATAGATTTTTATTGTATGACCGAACTTCACTGAACGGCAGTGTATATATATATAAATATATTCTATACAGCTTTCGTATTTATAAAATGGATCTGCTCGATTTTACCATTTTGGACGTGTCGCAACGTCGAAATTTCGAATATAGATTCGATTTTTTTCCTTTTTGTTAATTTCCGCGAATTAAGTACACTCGATCTAGATCAACTAATTTCCTAGTTCGCGCATTAGAATGAAATAATATTTTTGTAGCGATTGTGCACGTTTTAATTCTATTTCTTATTCTATCGTTGCCTAATCGTTAAATTGAGCGTGTAATATTAGTGTTTCTTGAATACTTCTAAGCGTGCTAGTCCTTAAAAAGATTTAATTGTGCAATTTTTATATTGAATCCGAATAAAGGAATTTATTTAAAAAAATTAGATCAAGACCGCAAAGATGGAATTAATAGAATGTGGCCGAATTAGAATATTTTCATATTTCATGGTTTAGATTGTGGACTTTCTCTAACCTTTATTGTAATTACTTTTTAATTAGCGACAGTTAAAAATGCATTTCCTTAAAAGGAAACATGTTATAAAAGTACGTTATGCAAAAGTGACTCCTTTTATTTATCTTCTAATTTGATTCTAAAGTAGAAATCAGCATATGTTAACATGCAATAAATAGCATTCCGAAAAAAAAAATACGTTAAACTAAAGAGCTTTCCCAAAAATTATTTTAATTTTGAATGGTTTTGTTACATATATTGGATCGTTTGCTTGTTGAGTACTTTCATGGTACCAGGAATTTTGTTAAATGTGGGAAAGGTACGGACTTAGGAAACTTCGTTGTTTATGGAACGCCCTATATATTATTACATTTTTGAATTGCTGGTTCAATTTTAAAGTTTGTTTGATAAAACAACTATGTACAGGGTGGTATTAGAAACCGAATTAATGACCTACCCGCGAATGTTGCTGATCCAAAAATATATGAATTTGGCAAACGACAGTGCAAGAGTGAACAAACATAAAGCTCAAAGCATATTTGCAGCTAGAATAAATTGACGATATTTCTGGAGCAAAATTGCTACTCACGAAGCAGCTAGAACCGCGTGCCTTTCCATGTCTCAGACGATAATGTGCTACGATGTATTGTTTTGGAGTTTGCCTCAAGGGTGTTTATTCTTCAAAACAGACCTCTGAGATCATTATGTAATTGTCGTCAGCGTTCGTATTGAACACTGCTACACATGTGCAAATCCATGCTGAACGGCCGGGCTCACGATTATATAACCCGAACGTGCAACGATTTGAGAATCTTGCATGCTCTCACAGAAATCAATGTGTTTTTAGACTGTTGTGTTTGCGTCTTCGTGCTATTTATTTATTTATGTATGTAGGATTTTTTATATTTCATGTGTTTACATATTCTATATATGTGACACCATTTGGTGAACTTCTCCAAACTAATACGATCACGTTTAAATTCAGCTGCCCAAAGTGTTACTGTGGCAAATGAGGATCCCCGTAAGCAGCGTCCGTCTCGGTTTTAATTTGCATAGGAGTAACGCTATCGTCATGTTGAGACTTCCCTAGTACCACAGACGGTTGGCGCAATGTTGGCTCCCGATCACGAATCGCTTGGCTCGACGTTGGCAGTGATGTCGGCATTATGTGAAAATGTGAACATTTTTGGTTGAACATTGGGTCGCAATTTATTTGATCTAACTATCTGCTTTTGTCGTATACCGACTTTTAACGAACATTCCCTGAAAATTGGCCCACTATTGTCTGCCGATCGTGACGCCACGTGTTTACAACGCTTGGTAACTGATCTTCAATCGACGCTGCACCGACTGGATTGGTTCAACATCGTTTACTGGCAGCGCAGTTTGATTATAATTTCCCGATTGCCGACCAACGTTTAACCGATTTTGCCGACCTAGAGCCAATCGATATCCAATGTTAGAAAAGTGTCATTAGTATTGTTTGCCTTATTGTCACGTTACTGATCGCAGCTAACCATCGCAGATATTGCGCCGACCGAACGACGTTACCCCAACTGAAGGCCAACCGTCAGCCAACCAACTGTGCTGCTAGAGTTTAAACTTTTCAGATTATCCTCGTAATATAGTACAGCTATTTCCAAGGGACTTATCTTTTCAATTTGAATATTACTTCTTCTAATTGTACCACTTATGTAATGAAGTTTATTCCTCTTTGTTTGACTAAGTATTCTTTCGTATTATGTGTAGGTTGCTCTTTGTGGGACTTCGCATCTGTAAATTACTTATAACATAGTAGAAATGTCTTTCGGGTGATGTCGCGTAGTTAAAATTTTACTACTATAAATTTTAAAGTTTCACTGACCATGCAGTCAGCTTCTTCAGAAGATTTCTGAAGACCGGTGTTGTTGTCTCTTGCTCCTCGTTATATATCTCATTTCTGTTCCACTGTGCTGATCCATAACCGTTCCGTTCCGTTGGATCAGCAAAGCGGAACAGAAATGGGATATATAACGACGAGCAAGAGACAACAATACCAGTCTTTAGAAATCTTCTGAAGAAGCTGATAGCATGCTCAGCGAAACGTCAAATAAAATTTTAACTACGCGACATCACCCGAAAGACATTTCTATACTATGGATTACGGTCGTGAAAGCCTATACTCAACTACTTATAACATAATTTTAAAAGGATTTAAAGTTTATATTATCTTTTTCACCCAAGGCAACTCTTTAAAGTCAATTTACAGGCACAAACCCATGTAGATGCAGATTGTGTCAGATTAAATTATTCGATTAATACGAAGACTAAAACGCAAGCCCATATTTAATTACTTTAAACGCGATCGCTTGTACTAATAATAACGGGACAATTAAACCAACGATATTATTGTCGCACCGAGTTAACTAATAAACAGAAAACCGACTCGCTAATCACGGCCGTAATACCGCTGTAATAACCCTAGACTCGCAGATTAATGGTTAGAAAACGAAATGCACACAAGCGGACCGCTATACAGTTGCGACTTGTCACGTTCTGATAAATACGGTACGGAGTCCATTAGGGTTGAAGCGATTTGCATGAGGTAGACGGGGTCCGGCACCCTGCCGCGTCTCCTCCAATTCGCTCCGGGAGTCCGGTCAACACGGGCAGACTGTTGAATCCGTTTGCCAGGTATTCCACTTAAAATTATACCGCAATTACGCCGTGATTAATACCGGCCATTTGTACGGGACAACGTTGAGTAATAGCGCTAGAAGAGAAGGGAGTATTTTAACGCGAATATACTCCGCTATACTGGCTGGAATCGGGTTCGCGGTTGTCGCTGCCGCTGGACGCATGTAGGAGTTAAGAACCTCTTTATGATACAGTAATTTCGTGCCATAGATACTTTCAATTTGGTTTTTTTGCTGTTCACTGCAGAACGCTTGCTTTTTGTTACAGTTATAATAATTGGATTTCCTCTGCATACACTGCCCCACCCTGTTCGCCAAATTTCAGTACACATAAAGAAACTTAAAAAATCATTAGAAACTATCCACGGGCTTTTTTGCGAAAATATATTACGTGACGTCAAAACAACCTCAGGTATAGAATCCACCTATCCATCGATCTCTTTTCAGCTCGTTTATATCCAATAACGTCGCTACCGAGAAATGATCTATAAGTATACTTCTTTCTACGGCCACGCCGTCCACTCTTAATTGGAACGATTTCTTAGAAAAGGACGGCGGAGCTCATGCAACGACCCATCACGCACGAGGAAAACGAGCCGCGCTAAGCGCAATTTGACACATTCCCCATGCCCCTTGCCATTACGCAAGAACTAAACGTTTAAGCGATTAGGCATCGGCGGCAACAACGCGCGGCGCGGAGATGCGTCAGAATTGACGAGATCTGGTTACGGGGCACCTGCCGGGGGCGAACACAAGGCGATCCGCCCCTCTCAGGTGCCCCGAGGTGTACGCCGCCACCTGCTCCGGACACACTGGTTAATTACCAATTAAACAGACTGTCAAATCCAGGTAGTAGTAGTATATAGTAGCGTATAGGATGTGTACATGTGTATTCGTGGCGATGTTTTTGTGTATGTTAGCATATAGCGCGCTGAAAAATATCACGAATTTCATAGTACACCTGTAGGCATAAGTCATTCAGAAGGTTGATTAAGTTCGTGTGCTTCTTACGCGGTTGTTTTTGTCTTTCTTTCCTCGTTTTCTTTTTTTTTCTAGAGGCTTGGTTTCGTGTTGTGTTTGTTCTGCTTACCAGTTTTTGTTTGTAGGGCAATATACATATCACCGTAGAGAATTTGATATATATAATTAGACAAGTTAATTTAGGAGATAAGAACAGCTACGTTTCTTGCTGTCCTCGTCTGTCTCGCAATGTAACAAAATTTTCTCGTTAGACTTCGTACGTAGGAAGCAACGTAGATAGAGATAAATATGGAACAATATCAAAATATTTAATTAATATAAATATATTCTTTAAACGCAGCAGAAATCATATAAGCAACTCCTGTACCTATTCATATTCAGGAGAAAACAATAAAAAAAAAAGATAACTAGAAGACCTTCTTTTTTCGAAAAAAAAAAAAAAATAAAGCCTCTTCGTAAAACAACGCACTGTATAAACACATTTCTACAACCACTATAGCCAGTTAAAAGCATTTAAAAAATTATAATCACCTCCTTGCTTCAGAATCGATCAACCAGAAATCTTTTAACGAAGACAATAAGATGCAAGAAGCACATCCATCGCACGGTACGGCGGACGCGCCTTCCCTTCCATCTCTCTCGCTAAAAATAATCGTAATAAAAGCAGAAATCCAATAAAAAGCGCATATGCGTTTATTAGCGGAGTCGTCGGGTAGATGTTGCGAGCTGGTGCAGCTCTTTCGAAACGTACATTTCGATCCGGCGGAGTTCTTGTAGCAATTAGGAATGAATTAATGACATATGCATGCATGACTTCTCAGATTCGAGGCCGGCGTCTCGCCGCGCCGCACCTCCGCCCCATCGGTACAAACTTATTATTTATCGTTCGTTGAATTAATTACGAGATAATTTATACAACGAAATCGTTTGAGTAGAGATGATATGCTAAACGGTTCTCGGGAAAAATACCCCGCGATCGCTCGAAAAATAAGAAGAAGAAGCGTCAATCTCTAGGGTTTTTTGCTTTTCTTCTTCTCCTAGGTTGCCTACGCGCATCGCAGATAAGCGTACGCTACCGCTCATAAGTTTAGAACCGAGCCCCTGTAAATTGACAGGGAAGATGCTATAAAATATTCAGCGTATAAAAGTGACAAATGGATCTAGATATAAAAAAAATATTCGGAAGCAATGTAAGAATTTATGAAATATTTCGCTCGCATTACCTGAGGGAATATAGACGAACGTGGCCTTTGTGCCCGCAAAAAGGTATCGATTAGGTCAAAAAGGCTGAAACTGATCTGGTTTCTTCTATGGAGAAATCCCGTGAATTAGTTCTAAAATGCATGAGGTGAAACAGTTTTTCTTCGGAAGTTTAATTCATAGATGGACAATTAATTTACATTACATCCGTTAGTCATTTATGAAATTATACACGAATGGAAGCCAAATATTTTCGGTGCCTAACACAATGTATTTAAGAGGCTACGTGTAAACAATGCTCAAAACATATAAAAGTAGCAGGTGGGAATACAAGCAAGTTACATTGTCATTTCAAAAATCAACACATCTACTTGCGCGGAAAAGTTCAAGAAAACCAGAAATTACAGTTTTCCCGCCTTGGTTGCACGAATTACAGCAAGGGATGAAATTCTATTCATAATATTTTGTACCTCACAAGATTTGCGAATGTTATCATCCGTAAATAGTTATAGAGACATTCCTAAGTCTCCAAAAAGAATTCAAAAAATCGTAATGTGAAATGCAGACTAAAATAAGCAAGAAGTTGTGTAAGAAATATCTGAAGATAGTTACTCAAAAACCTTCGCTGCTTTATGCCAACTGATCGAGCAAGATCCACCTGTGACCTATCGCAAGATTGAGACATCCTTAGACCTTAATCCAATAAATTCTTCACGATGAATTGCCTTTGAAAAAGTTAATCTTCCGTTGCAACTCGCATCTTTTAACTGAAGTACAAATGGCGGCTCGAGTTTATTGGCGTCGAAAAACTTTGAGCCGATTCAACAACGGAAAAACTATTTATGGCGATGGATGGATGATGAATCATTGATTTATTCCTATTAACCCGAAACCAAAAGTTAATTCGCTGTGTGCGTGTGTCAACCTGCTAAAGAGCCAACAAAAGTTATCCGTTCTCGAAGTGAGTTTGCTTCAATTTCGCATCATGTTTGCTCAATCATGATTGTTATACTATCGTTTGTTTACTGGAAGTGGTTGCCGTGTTCTGAAAAATTAACCCAGAATGACGAATCAGTCTCCACCATGATAAGGCAAGTTCACACAGAGCACAAAAAACGATTAAGTACAATGCCAACGATTTTTCTCCTAGAACCAAGCCGCATGGCCAACGGCTCCGGCGATCGGAAGAAGCAGTCTTTGCGTTTAAAATTGCAATTTTGATTGTACCAACTGATGATTGGCATAACGGCTTCAAAGTTGGTTTGAAAGAATGAGTTCTTAAAGTCCTTTAAGTCAATCTACTCTTTGCTGTTATAGCTGCATGCAAACCTGAAGAGGCAACCCTTTACGCTATCAGAAAAATCTACTTGCCAATTCTGCGGTAAACATTCCATAAATCCGTAAAGAAAAATAGGAAGAATTTTCTTAGCGTTTTATAATTTCTCATAAACGTATGCGTAAAAGATTAGCCCAAGGAGAAACTAAATTCCCGCCGATGCTGTAATAGCATCAGGCAAAAACTAAAGAAAAGAATGAATTAATGACAGTCTTTAAGTAGTCGGTACTGAACCAACAAACGACTCTGTATATATTCGTTAATAGCGTATAAGGTGTGTAGACTTGTTCTTCTCGCTCCATTAGCAAGCGATCCATTTAACAGCGTTTAACATTAAAATGTTGAGATGAGCGTTTAAGTGTGAAGCGCAAAGATCCTTTTTCTTTTCGTTTTGATTAACATTCGTCGATGTCAAAATGGAAAAAAGAGAAGAAGTAAAATAAAACAGAGGAACATATACGAAAGTATCAGTAAGAGATGGATTAAGATCGGTGTAGCTGTGAAATATGCACCTGCATCAGCTTCTGGAAAAAAATGATATAATCGGATCTCTTTAAAATCTAAGTATTGACATGCGGAAGCCTCTTATAATAATAATAATAACTATTATGGTCGAAAATGGTCTAACAAGGTGATTATTTCAATCGAATTAATCAACTTTCAACAAATACCCATTCGATCAAGAAGAAACCACTATTCAACCAATATCTTTGGAATTTGAGAAGAGTCCACAGCTGCACCTTTACGCCGATTAAGAGTTAATGATTTAATTTAGTATAGATACACGTATGGGTTCGTGGCAGATGGATGTCGGAATGAAACGTTAATTTCAATAATCTGGAATTATGACTTTATATATCAACATCATATTCTTTATTAAGATTGATTGGAAGAAAACGAAAAAAAAATTATAAAATAATTATCCACCTGTGAGTGAACTGCGGTGAAAATGTTCGAAACGTGATGAAAATCCGTGGTACATACGTGTACGACGTAAGATGTTTCGGCGTCGATTAATAACTACATAAAACTTGGGTAGACCTGTACACTCCTCAAGTCAAGGCACTGTCACAACAGGCGACAAAAGACAAAAGGCGAAGACTGTTCCATCAGCTGGGAAATTGATAACAACTGCTTTTTGGGAAAGTGTCAATCGAGTATTGCGAAGAAGGAAAAGCAATAACGGAAGCATATTACGCATCATTACTTATCAAGATTTAGGCAGATACTGCGGAAAACGGCAGCATTGGGAGAAAAAGAGGGTTTTGTTCCACGGAAACACACTTCAAGACCACCCACCTTATTCGTCAGATTTTCATCGAATAAGGAGGTCAAGTGTCTATTGGACCAAGATGCCTACTTCTACTTTGAGGTATTAAAGAGATTGGAGCATCGCATGGAATTGTTTTTGTGCTAGCCTGGAAATTTTTTTACTATCGTACATCCTCCGAAAGCCGAACGGAAATAGTATGAAGACTGGTTTGGGACAATCTTAGAATCCCCACTTTTATGAAACAAAATCCGCGCAATCTTCCATTGAAATATTCTTAACAGAAACTGTATTAATGCTTGCCTACGTTTCTTAACTAAAAGTGCAGACGATTCCTCAAACTATACATAATGAAAGCTATTTGAGTGGGCTATGCCATTAAATTTGGTAAAGAAGGAAAAAAAAATACGCGGCTAAAATAACTTGTAAAGCCATCAAGAACTTTCTGTAGACTCTCGAGAAAAATATCATAAATCATTTTGCTTGGACTTCGGCTTTGTCGTTTTTCTATCATGAATATGATCATAGTTGTTTTGGATCGTCACCCCGGGCGTTGTTCAATAAAAAAAAAACATTTTCTCAGTGACAAGGCGGTGGAACGTGTGATCAGTGTCTAGGTAAGGGCAGTTCGGCTATAAAGAACCCCAACTACTCGAAAGGTCAAGTAAAATAAAAGCAATAAATCCTCTTTATTTCATAAAGGGAGATATAATTGGCGTTTCCGTCGTGGACAGAGTTTCAACGCACAAAGATACACTAGGTGCCGCACGAAGCAAGAGCATTAACCACAGCCAGAATAGTGGTTTAAATGAGTTGTATAAGTGCATAAAGAGAAGCTGGCCACCATCATCAGGAGAACCACGCACCAAAGCCACTACTACCACCAGGATTGCGAGAAGACGCTGTCCATTTCCCGCCAACGGACCGCACCCACCACCATAAGCGGCGCCTATTTCCTTTGTTTATATTTTTTTATTCAAATTTTTTTCAAACTTATTGCTCTGGGTAGCTTAAATTATATATTCCTCTTCTCATACATTTTTCCTGTTTTTGGGGCTCCCATTAGCGGTAATAAATCATATTTTTGCGTAGTTAGAATGATGTGACCGTTAAAAACGGCAAATATGTTGTTATTAACTGTATTTTTCTTCTTTTGTAATAAAACATTGTTATTTTTTTAAATAAATTCTTTTATTTCTTGGTACAATGACTACTCATTACTCAAGAACCGCACGACCTGAGAAAGTCGCGTGCTACGATACATTAGATTAAGAATAATTAAAAATAATTGTAAATAATAAAAGCAATCATTTTTAGATCGAATAGAAGAGATCCTCTTCTTAATTAGGATAACACCATCGCATTGCACTATTTCAATAAGAAAAGCACCATTTCCAGTATCCTTCCCACACTCTGACTTCAAGGTTTTTTTCCTTTAACTTTTAGAGCACTTATAACTATTATTCAGTCGTCAAGTGCTGCGAACGATTTCCTTCTCAATACAAGAAGGATAAGAAAAAGAAAACCACGTCGAAGAAGATGAGAAAGAAAGAATCGTGTAACTGAATATGGCTGATGTAGCTCCCGAGCTCCCGTACTCCGTAGTCTTGTCTCTCCGTGCGTTGCACTCTCTTTTCCTTACCACTTGCATCTCCGTCTCCGTTCAACGCTCGTCGCGGTAGCTTTTATTACGGTGGTGGAGGTAGAAACGAGCCGACCAACAACGTACGCCAACCTGTTGATCGTAAAAGTACGCCATCTAGTTTGTTGCTGTTGTTGTTGTTGCCGTTGTTGTGCTTTGTCCGGTGGCGCTGTGATTAATATATCGTTACCCGTGATAGATCGCACCGGCCCGTACATTTGTAAACACCGTCGTGATAACAACGCGAGGATTGCCACTACATTTCGCCGCTCGCTTGCCGACGGACGGTCGCCGCTACCGCACCGTGCAAGGCGCACAATACTATGAACGAACGGTTGACCAACCGGAATTCGTTCGAAATCGCGTATTGATTGGGAAAATTATGCATGGGGCGAGATATTTTATGTTTTATACGAGTAAATGTTTTCATGTACCCATCAAGAGGTGTTTAATAGACATTGTCATTTTTATATAACGTTCCTAACTAAACTAAAAATAAAATTAAACCGGCGACAACAATTCGGTCTAGCTAGAAATTCTTCAACACCATGAAAGCATGGAGTTAGGATGTAAATTTTTAATGTTTTTTATAGCTAGCGTAGGTCGAAGAATTCCTGGAGACGAACCCAATGCTTTAATAGGAATTGGGTTCAATTGGGAGAAGCATAGTCTCACATCTCTACGGTTATCGCCCTAGAATCCCTTTCCATGAGATGCCAAGATAGAAAAGCTATGAAAAACTTGTCCATAATGCAGGTATACCTTTCTGAATTGCAGCTTAAGTGCTTCGTGCTTAGTGCTCATTCCAATTAGTTTTTCTCGTAGTATGATATTCGATTCTTCAATGTCACCGTATGGATCCAGTTTAGTACTTCCACAGTCCTCATCCTCAACCTAATTTTGAAGTTATTTTAAATGATGAACGTAGGTCACATCGTCATCATCTTGGAAATTTGTCAATGACAAGTTGCCGAACTGGGAAAGTTTGCGCCTTCCAACGTTTTGCTTCATTAAATTGATTCTGGCAATAAAAGCTGCACTGATTAACTTATTTTTATTAAATTCAGACTATCACAAGTTAACATCATTAATTAAAGGTGAAAAAAATCTTGTCAAACATAGACCTTTCGATAGCCAGCGTAATATTTTTGAAATTCGATTTAATTTTAATTTCTGAGTTATTTCTTCGAAATTTTTTTTCAGTTTTTCAGGGACTTTCACAGTTAAATGTTTGATCTTCTGATAATTGTATGCTATGTTACAGATCACATTTTCAATTTTGATGACTTGTTTCTAATACAGATAGCTTTTGTGTGTTTTTTGATAAAAAATTGTTGTTACAACGTAAGTTCTTGAAAATAACTGGTGACTTTCGCCTTACTTCAAATTGATTCTATTTGACATAAGTTATTAAAGCGCTAAAATTTGAATAGCAGTACTAAATTATTTAACGTAGGCTTCCGCGATTTCGTCAATTATACTACTTTGCTGGTTTTTGAACTGGAACCGTATCGTTGTCGTAGCTTCTGCCATGCTCCTCCCGTCTTCGGGACTTCTGGTATTGTTGCTGCTGCTGTTACAGACTGGCCGGGGATTATTTATATTGGAGATTTTTACATATGGCTCCTTTTGGGCCAACACAGCGGAAATGTTATGGATTAATGAAGTATGGCGTTAGATGATTGAAATTTTTGAATGCAATACATTGTTCCAAATCGGGTACTTTCTCATTCTTTGCTAATGGCAAAACGACACTTCTTCTGTTTAGATAAACGGCTAGAATAGAAAATACTCTTGTGTCATTGTTCTTTCCATGTGCCCCTATGTCAATTATTAGAAATTAATATTTGGCATCAGAAGCTGTTATTGATACTTACTAGTAATAGCAAGGTGTGAGGCAGTGTGATAAATTGTTGATGTCAGAAAAAAAATCCTTAATTCTAACATGCCTTGCTCTATCCCTGCTCCATAAGATATTTCACATGTTCCGACTTTTAGCGTCTAGCTACTCTAAAATAAAACAATGCAAAATGTTCGGAACTAGAGGAAAGAGAGTGGCCCTGTTACACGAAAACAACGTAATTCGTTTTACCCCAATAAATCCAGCAGCATGCAGCTACTGAGAGGACCTATCTCTGTGTTCAAGAGATTTATATTCCCTTTCATATAATTGGTTCCATAAGCATCTAATCCTCGCGGTGAAATTACATTCTTATAATTAGGAATGTAACTTTTAGATTCCGTTTACGTGTTGCGCTACGCTCAATGTTTCATAGCGGTAATGCGCTCTATGTTCTTTGAATATAATGCCTACAGCTTTATTACAGTCATTGCATGCAATTCTGTAAATTCTTGAGCTTTATCTTTCGGATTGTCTAAAAGCATGCTGAGTGTATTTCGTGAACTTAAACACAGGCTCTTGTTCTTTGAAAACTTTACTAATATCTGTGAAAGGAAAGTTTCTTATTGTAAGCGCTTGTCAGAATGAAAGTAGTGAAATTTCTGCTGATTATGAAATCTGATGTTGGACTTATCAAGCAATATAAATAGCTATATTTTTTATAAATTTAAGTTCTTGATTGAGAAGGAAGCTTATTGCGGCACACTGAGTGGTTAGGAGCTATCACAATGGATCTGTTAGGGTTGGTCTTCCTTTTTGTCGATGTCTATTTCCAATTTGCTGTTGTTTCTAATTATTAAACTATCTAGAAACGAGCGTTGTTCACTTTTTCTTCTACTGTAAATTTAATGGTCTTGAATGTTGAATTAAGTTTTGCTAGAAACTCTAAGATGGTACATTTCTTTGTATCAAAAACCGCAAAAACCAATTGTACAGGCAAACTTCCAAAAATATCGATTAGACAATGATTAAAAAAATATTATATTTTATGGCCCAATATAGTAATTTTCAGAATAATCCTCATCGGCACAAATAGGATTATTTTTGGATCAATACTGAAGGTAATAAATTTACAATACTCTTTGGGGTGGGAGCAGGCCAACCGAAAGTTTATTGTGTATTGATAAATGCTTTAGTTGCTAAATAAACTTGCTTGTGCGTGCGTTAGTGTTAATAGCGTATTAAAGTTATTAAAATGCCGAGAGGAAAACCGACAAGTTTATAAAAGCGCTCTGTAATTGTTGCTTTTCAAGAAGGTTATTCAGTGGGTCAAATTTCCGAAAAAATACATGTTAATAAATCGACTGTTAGTGATATCATTCGGAGACATCAACGCACGTGCAGTTTAAGAAATCGGGCGCTTTCAGGTCGTAAGAGAATAACAACTCACGCCGACGATGAGCGTATAAAATTGCTGAGTAAGCGAAATAGGAGACTGACAGCACCAGAAATCGCCGCCGAAATGAATCGCGACCGTGCAAGAAAAATTTCTGTTACTACAGTGAAAAGAAGATTAAAAGCTGCAAATCTTCACGGCCGCATTGCAACAAAAAAACGTCTATTTCGACGGGGAAACAGGCAAAAACGGCTACAGTGGACAGAAACACGTAGAAATTGGACAGTGGATGATTGGAAAAGGGTGCTATGGACTGATGAGTCAAAGTTTGAGGTGTTCGGACAATCAAGGCGCGTTTTTGTAAGAAGAGCGAAAGGCGAAAGAATGTTGCAGGATTGTGTAGTGCCAACTGACAAGCAAGGAAGAAATTCTGTGCTTGTTTGGGGTTGTTTTTCCTACGCCGGTACAGGAGACTTGAAGCGAATCGAAGGTATTTTGCGAAAAGAAGGTTATTTAGAAATACTGCAAGAAAATGCAATACCATCGGGGCAACGTCTAATCGGCGAAAATTTTGTATTCATGCAGGACAACGACCCCAAACACTCAGCAGTGATATGTAAAAATTTCTTAAATGAAGAAAAAGATAATGGCACTTTACAAATAATGACATGGCCGCCGCAAAGTCCCGATCTAAGCCCCATCGAGCTGTTATGGGAAGAACTGGACAGGAGGATCCGAAAAATATGTCCTACCTCCGTAGGCCACCTGTGGAACATTTTACAAGAGGAATGGACCAATATGCCAAATAGAGTCCTTGAAAAACTAGTGGAGCGGATGCCTCGGATTATGAAAGCTATTCTTCGCGCAAAAGGGAGTTTCTTTGATGAACGGAATGTTTAAGAAGTTTTTGTTTCTTTTTCGTTAGAATTACCTTTTTTTTACTTTTATACTTTAATTTTAATCGCTATTAATAAAATGCAATAAAAATTGTAAGTTTTGGAAAAATGAGTTTGAATATTTTCTCGTTTTTTTTAGCATTTATTTGTGTGTCCGAACTAATATGGACGGCAGTGTACACGTATTCTAATTCTTGCCATATTAATAGATATCCTTTCTCCGGCGACTCTTAACCCATACTTTCACATTGACAGCACAATATCCACAATTAATTCCTAAATAGCGTACCACACATACGAACCTACGCCATCCATCAAGAACCATACAATACGTCGATCCCATTGACGCGTAATTTATAATCAGCGCAGAGCAGAGCGATTCGAATAGAACCGAACGTCGCGGCCGCCAAACAAGGGACCCGACCGATCGCTTCTTCTTCAAACTCCCACAATTGTCCGAACGCGGCCGCCGGCCAGCCGAACGGTCGGATCAGATGGCATAAACATGCGCAAGGGACAGGGGCCGTGAATGCTTGTCCAATTAGTAATTGAAATCAGACAACCCTCTTGTGGCTTAAGGGAGATGCCGCGATATCGGTAACGTATGAACGTTTTGTGCTTTATATTTCAGCTATACTTAATGCTATCTGCGTTTGGTTTCTGTTTCTGTTCGAGGTACAATGGTACGCATTTCTGTTCTACTAGCGAATACGTGTATTTATTGTATTTCTATCGGTGCGATTGTATGTTACGCTAGTTCGTGGCTCGTTTAGATCTGGCCGGATTCGCGAGGGAGCGATCTATGGTCGAAGGGACGCAATAACATCTGAAATCGATGACCAAACGGTGTAAATTTGACATCTAAATTAGTTTATTCTTACTTAAACCTTCCTGTAGATAAAAGATTGTATGTACAGCAAGTTACCAGGCTACATAGATCGGTGGACTCCTGAACCTTTTCAATATATCGAGTCAGCGATAAGAATTTATCTCTATTATCTTACAACCGTAAGGCCAAGTGTTGGTACAGGTACGTCGATGGCGATTTTGTCATTTGGCCTCATGAAGAGGAGCCTCTGAACAATTTCGTTTTTGTTCGTGATCGTTGTCGAATCCCGAACATGGTTGCCTTCCTTTCCTAGATGTTCTCGTACACCGACATCCTAACGGTGCGCCGGGACACTGCATTTACTGAAAACCCACGCACACGAATAGATATCTCAATGACCTCTCACACCATCATCCAGCCCAAAAATGCAGCGTTACTATCCAAAGAGGCATTCCGCTTCCTTAAGAGCTGAACCACCTCAATGAATCTATGATCCGCAATAATTATTCTGGGAAAGATATCGTCCATACGCCCCCTTTTCTTCCATAAGGACTTGCAAATAAAATCGGCTTATTACTGAGATCACATGATATAAACATTGCTTGTTTAACAGAATGCTTCTTAACAAAAGAGAATGAGAAATTATAATATATAAAAATAAAAAAAAAATTGTATTATTCAACTATCTACAGAGAAGAAGACAGAAATGTAGCAGCCGTAGAATTAAACAAAGCCTAACAAAGCTATTGTGATTGCCTCCATCAGGTAGAAGTGGTATATTTTGGGACACACTGTAGCAACTAACTTTCTTGTTAAACAAAGAAAGGGCATACAAACAGGTTTTAATTGCAGGTGACTTTAATATTAATTTTAAAGTAATAACAAATACCGCAGAGGCAATGTCGGACATACATTTTGAAACAAGTTCTTAACGAGTCTTCGAGAATTACAGCCACGAGCTATTCATTAATAGATAATATCCTCGCTAGCGTTGAACTTGTTGACCTGGCGGGGAAAACAATCAATATGCATTTATCTGATCATACAGGATAAATCTTAACATACTCCTGTTCGTCGTCAATTAAACCTGCAACAGAAACAAAAATAATTAGGAAGAATAACAATTGACGGACAACATTTTTGGTATCTTCCAATACCAATTTCATGGACTTCAATTAATCTGTAACAATCTTAACAATTTCTGTTTTTTCTAATACATCGATCAAAATAGGAGTCTGCACCAACCGGAAGCATTTTTTTTTTTGTTGAAGGCTGTAGCACGTGAAGTATTAATAGTCCCAGGCTTCCGATTGGATGCTAAGAAAGAGGACTTATTCTCTACCAGCTTTTCCTTCTTTAATCCACGAGTCCGGCATATGTCTTTTATTTGCAAAAACGAATTCATACGCTAAGTTTTGTTAGCGAAATGGCGGTCAGGAGTGTTCTACATTAGCCTGCGAAGGCAGACCGACAGCAGCACACCTATAGGGCTTAGAACATAGACCCGTCAGACCGAGTAATCT
Organism: Oryctes borbonicus; assembly: GCA_902654985.2. NCBI lineage: Eukaryota > Metazoa > Arthropoda > Insecta > Coleoptera > Scarabaeidae > Oryctes > Oryctes borbonicus. The sequence continues at coordinate 4,498,244 of LR736870.1, forward strand.
TATCAATGCGAAGAAACTTCTTGAGATCTTGTTCAGCAAGAGCCACCTACGTAGTTCGATCAATATTGTTAGAAGCTCACTTCAAAAATCTTTTTTCTAATCAAATTTTTAATGCATCGCATCTCCGACGCACGTTCTCTTCAGTTACGTTCTCTCCAACATCCCACGCCCATCACAATTATTTTATACGTCCCATAAACGGGTAAAATAGTACCGCATAAATCGGGTATGCGTTTGTCGTGAAAATTATGAACGGCCGCGTGGGATTTTATTGGAATGTTATTGTCTTTTCGTCGCATAAATCATAGCGGAAAATATTTACGATACTGGATGCAATTTGACGGTTACAGCCTGGACGGGAGATTGGCGCGTACTCCTCAGATAACTAGCGGCTTTCCTTCGTGCCCATATGCCTATGCGTATTATGTAACGAGGTAAACTCTTCTTATAGCGTAGAACCTTTGCATAGTGCATAAACGGAAGACATTGTAACACGTTGTAAAGACGTTTACGAGTCGCGATTTTTTTGGTTTTGTCTTAAGCGGATGGCCGTGCCAGCAATTATATTCCCGTTAATTTATTGTCTAAGGTGTATCGTCCTAGTACGTCTCTGTTGGTGTTTTAAGACGAAGACTTTCTTAGTTTACTAGCTAAGCTATTTGAAACAATTACATAGTTGTAATAGGATGTTTGCTGTTTTTAATTTCGAAGGAGCTTTTGTTTCTAGAACACCGAAGATTTCTGTACTTAGCAATTATGTCCGTAACACCGCGATTCTCGCGATGGGGGGCGCGAGCACTTCGAAAAAAAATTGTTTTTTGAAAACTGTTTAATTTCTAATTTTAACATAATAAAAAATAAATTATCACGCCTACACTGATAGAATTTTAAATAGAATTGTTGTATCAGTATTGCACAATAATTAATAATTAACTTATTAATATTAAATTACAAACAAGTTCAATAATCATCAGTGACAGAGTAAAATTTTTCGAAAGACCATCTTAGAAAACCCGGTTTCGCAAAGATAGCATGTTAAAAATGGTCTTTTGATTTCGTCAGTTGCCGTGAAGTCTACAAAGATTTCTTCTTCGGCATTTGTAAGACCTTCGGGAATATTTTGAAACGGGTCCCACTCGTAACTTGCTATCAAATTTGAGTGAAAAGCACTTTTTCAAATTCTTTGCCAGCATCGTTAGATGTTTTTCAGCTTTAATTTCTGCTTTGTTTTTTTGCTAATTAGTTGCTCTCCATCCCTTTAAGTTTTAACAAATTTATTAATATTTGCAAACATTTGCAGGCTTTCCTCCTTTATATTTCAACCTCACAATTCCGATTTTCTACAAAAAAAAAACATGAACTTTATCACTTGTATCCAAGATATATGCGTTTGTCGCTTGGAATTAAAGATTCAAGATATTTAATTTCTCAAATATGTCTACCAAAAAGCTCAATTTCATCATCTGGAAATTTCTCCGTTTCCGGTCTGTTTCCCTCATGTACAAACCCTTTGCAAAGCTTTTAGACAAGGACTTATTCCTTTGGAAGCCAGAGCTTCTCTTGTGAATCATGACTAGAGATGAGCAAGGTTGTTTTGTCGACTCTCGAGAAAAACGAATCCCCTCTCATGAGACGAACAAACACGAGTCTATCTAATCGCTGCAAAAAAGTAATAATTTCCCCTACTTTGGTCATCTCTAATCATTACTTTACTTTTTTGCAGCGACTAGACAGATTCGTGTTTATTCGTCTCATAAGAAATGGGTTCGTGTTGTTCGTGTGAAGCGCAGAGAAAGTGTACTCGTTTCTGCAGGCTTATTAACAAGGCATTAAATAATGCGATCGATGTTGCTTTATTGGATGAAGCTTTATTGGTTTGCAGAAAAGTAGTTCTTTTGCTACTGACATGCTTTCACAAAATCGAAGATAGGCAATGAAATGAGCATCTTCGTTGCTATCTGTTGCCTCGTCAAGCCGAATTGAAAACAATCTCACGCAAGTTCTCGAAAAGCTGAAGTTCTACATCTTCAGCTATATCACCAACTCGACGGGCAACAGTATCATTTGATAGCGGTATGAATGAAAATGATCTCCAAACATAGTTTCTACAATTTCAATCGCAACTTGCAATTAGTCCTTTGCTATTGCTGCGAGGCTAATTTTTGAGCAAATGACATGCAGGAGCCTCTCTTTTTCATTTACTTCAGTGCTTGTAAACCTGAAGTTCAAGTATTCTTCAGAATATTCTCTTGATTTTATCTTCAGGACCACGTTAGTTTGTACACTTGTTAACGCTTCACTCTTGTATAAATCTATTGCTACTCGAATACCGAGACTTGTAGCCAACACGTAGTTTACAACATACACAATCGAGGATCGACTCGATTGAGACCGGCCGGAATTGAACGAGGTGAAAATTGTGATTGAAAATTAGGTCGCAAATATTAAAACGTTGAGAAACGCTGCCACAACACGTTCGATAGATGTGTATTTGTTATATATAGCAGAGTAAAAAAGGAAATTGCGAAACGAGCATGAGAATATCATCTTTCGAGGTAATCTCCAAAATTTCTTAAAAAAAAAATGTATACGCGGATAAACAAAGGCAATGTGGATATTCGGCGTTGACGGATACGATCCGCACCACGTCTCATCGTCCGTATTAAAGGCACGCGACGCTTGAACTTTAATCCCCGACCCGGACGGCACCGTACTCAGATGCATCGCCAGCACCCGACGATCTGAATTCTCGTTTCCGCGGCGAACCGTCCATATTCAGCTGTCGGCAGGCACATCCATCCTTGCCGGTATCGGTATGATCCATCTGATGCGATAGACGTTCTCTCGGTACTCATAACTTTGAAGTATCTCACCTGTGCATCTACATAATCACCTTCGGGACGACTGCGACTGGGAAATGTTAGCCGTCCGTAGATATGAAGCTGGTGCGCACAAGCACACGCATAATATAGCAAAAGGTAAGGTAAAGAGATGGACGACGACCGAGAACAAAGCAACCATGGAACACTCCTACTGCATTAATCAAGGCAGGGACAAATAATAATTTAATTTGCGTATTATCTCATAATTTCACTATATTTACGATCACTTAAATAAATAGAGAATAAAAAAAAATATCTAAAATGGGTTTCTTCGTTTTTATTGAAAAAAAGTAACTAACATATCTCAAATTTGATGTAATTTTCCGGCCAATGGACTAAAAATAATGCAGGAACGTGGAACTTGCAAAAAGAGTCGTTTATTTAACAATTCATGGAAATAATTTACTTTCTCCAGTACGGCGCTAAATTTTTATCCGAAAAGGAAGTTGAAACAAAATCGTCAGCTTGAAAAATTGAACGAAAATCACATCCCTGCAGTGGCAACACCGCAGGTATTAATTTTTACAAATGAAATAGTCTTTCATTTAATGCAATTTCATTAACCGTACAGATGAAATGAAAGCTTTTTAAATGTTTTCATTACATTTTTATCCTCCTCCTCGTCTCTTACGCAACCCGAAAGTAAAGCCGACATTGTTCACATACAAACAAATAAATAAAGACGCGTAAAATCGCGATAAAGCCGCCGATAAGATCTAGAGCTCTCTCCACGAAGCGTTATTAGTCTTGTTCGTTCTCTTCTTTTTCCCCTTTTCTTTTTCTTCTTCGTTTTTTGTCGTTTCTCGTTTTACGCGTTCCACTTACGCAGAAAGATGGTGGAAAAAACAACGAGAGAAACAATAAAAGAACCGCTTCTACAGGCGCAAGAACGCTCGTTTCACACCGGTCCGCACAATGTACAACGTACGGACAGGCTATCTATAGCGCCTAGCTGGAGCACACCGATGCGACGCACGCAACCTGCATCAGAAAAACATGCCGGCACGAAAAAGGCGTTATCACACACATCTAAAGGTGTCTCCTTTATATTTTTGCGAGGAAAAAAACCGAGCAACGAATGGTGGAAAAAAAGAGCAATGGAACGCGAAGCGATAATACGGTATCCGTCGATTAGAATGTTGATACATTTACACCGGCGGAGACAAATTGCGATATCTTCTTTGGCGACATTAATTTAGAGGCTGCTACCGTGCGAGTTCGTGCAAGAAGCGTCGGTTGGACTAGATAAAATGCTTGTATTGGTAAGAAGTTCACAATGAAGCGGGAATTTTCTTTCGAGTTAACATTGTTCCATAATGGAAACGCAGCCGATTACATAGTGAAGAATGACGCTGAGTATTTTCGGAAAAAATAAACCCTTAGCCTAGGTACGTTCGCGAAAATTCCAGGACCTTTATAAGCATTTTATATACTGTAGTTAAAGAAGTACTTGCTTAACAATATAGAGGAAAGAAGTCTCTAGGCTAGCGGAAAAACATCAAAGGTCAGAGCGGATCGAGGACTAAACTTAATGCCACTCCGCTAAATAGCTCACAGGACACTGTCTGTTTAAAGAAGATATAGATAGAGTAACTTGTGCCTAATAAATAGAACAAGGCCAAAGAAGAGGCAGCCACCCACATAGTGTGTTACTGCAGAGAATTAGCAGGAATACAACTCTTAGGAATGGGCTTGGAATATCCCAAAAATACTCACAAGGTTGTTAGGTCTGATGAAAACAGCAAATTGATGTAAATGATCAAAGTAAATGAGTAGATCTGACTACGAGACAGTTTTCTGCACATTTTTGGCTTATCGGCTTAAATACAGACACATCAATCTTGATCCCCACTCCAGTCTTCTCGATTAATTTAGGAGGATTTCTTACTTTTGTTTCATTATTTCAACTGGCCCTTTTAGCAACTTTCAGTACTTACTTTCCGCAACTGACATCATGTAACCATCCGCTGTTGCTTTAATCTGTTCTACTCTTGGTACCGGATTCAAAAAACATGTAAAAAAACGTGTAAAAACAAAAGATGTAAGTGTCACAAAGACACTTACACCCTTACACTTAATTGACTCCCCTTGAATGTAGGGAGCTGCGACGCTTGACAAGAGTAGCGAGTTAACAAAACGTGCCAATGGGTGAGCGTTACTGAGAGGTGATATCGATATTTTGTGTTCTGTTATTCGTTTGCCACTAAAATCAAACAGAACTAAGTAAATAAAACAAACATAAAAATGAGTCAATGCTGAAACGTGTTTTATTTTTCCAGCAATCTATAGATTCGAACGGTGAAAATTATCTATTCTATGTAACGACCAAGAGGAAGATAAAACCTTAAAAAATAGATCCTTCTGTGTAGTTAGCATAAGCTAACGTAATACGTACATTACACGACAAAATTTATTTATTAATATGAAATTTAATGCTTTAAATAGATCCTTGATTGCGTTGTCGGATCTTCTACAAATTATCTAAAAATTTTTTGTAAATAATTTACATTATGGCACTTAAAAAGTTCACACAGTAACGTCGCTCATTTTAAAATTCCGCATAATTTCCACCTGATCCGTTCGATTCAACCAAAGCGCGATAGACGTTTTTAGTGTTATTATTAGGTAAGCAACGGACGTACTTGGGTGGATTCGATGTGAGATGCTTTACGAATTAATGAAGCATATCCAATTAAAATGTAATGCTTGTAAGATAAACTTGTATACGAAGTAAGTTGATTTTACGGAGTAATTTTCATAATTAAACGCTTGCGATATTTTATCCGCTTATGGAGCGGATAGCGTTCGAAGGTGGGACATTTCATCCGGCGAATATAAACAACAATCATTAGAGCCGAAGATAGACATCTATGTATATATACATATATATATGAAAACTTTTTTTTATACAATATATGAAAGGATGTATTGAATTAAAATGCCTCGTATTTAAGTTACTGATTGGATTATCTCCTTTCCTTGATGGATTTAATCTGTCGGAATTAACTGGCAACGGTGTTGAATAAACGTCAGTCCTATTGATCGGTTTTCTTCGGAGATATAACGGAAGGCGCTAGCAATTCCTTGTTCTTCATAGCGAATATGTTCTTTAATGATATTTACGATGCGCAGATAAGAAGCCTCAACGTGAAATTGGGGTTGCTCAAAAATATATTTCGAAAGATACTATTGAACATTTCGTTGTTCGTGTTAGACGCTAGATGGGAAAAGAGAGGAATGTCGAGCAGTTATTAAATTCTGGCCTTTGGAAAGCCGAAATAGATACTGTTGGCGGGAACTCCATCACCACCGTTTGCCACAGTGAAATCTTGGGGAGTTAAATTTAAATGTGGTCGTACCAACTTGGTTGACTATGAAGATTGCAACCACTACCGATAAGATCGAAAAAGTTCACCAAACGGCGCCAAAAGACCGTCTAGCTAAGGGTTAGAGAGACAGCAGATGTTGTAGGCGTCTCAGAAGAATGTGTTTGTCATATGTTAATTTAAGACTTCGAGATGAAGAATGAAGAAGCGCGGTTGCTCATCCAGAACTCATTGGAATAAACTAAAAAGGCCATTTTCAAAGGCCTGTTAAAATAATTTAAACGAAGTAAATAATAATAGCATTAATTAATATTCTCCAAGTTCACTTATTTTGCCTAATTTCGCTACTCCTTTCTATAGTATTTATTAAACATTTGTTATTACAGTTTAAATTTCTTTTAATGTAAAAGGTGATCAATTGTATTTACACTCCCCGACAAAAACTTAGACGCGGTAAGATGTTTTACGGGTTTTAAGGGTTACAACATTTCTTTGCGAAACTAGCAAAATATCTAATTAAGTTTTTATTCGTAAAAGTAAAATAAACTTAAAAATATCTCCTCCAGTAATATATGAAATAAATAATAAATTATTACTCCAATGTTTAAACAATTTCTGCGACAAAAATTTAGACGCTCTGTTGCAAATGTAAAACAAAAATCAACAAATGAGTGATCGGTAATGCGTAGATCCTCCATTGTTCTTAATCACTTCCAATAGTCTGTTATTAATAGATTTATATAAATTTAACGCATAATTTTGAGGGATATTCTGCTGTTCAGTCACTATTGAAGTTTTCAGTTCCTGTACCGTGAAATATTGACGGCCTCCGCCATAAACGCGACGTGCCAATTCACCTCACATGTTTTCAATAATGTTTAAGTCTGGTGACCGTGCCGGCCACTGAAAAGTTTTAATCTTTTTCTCTTTAAACCATTCCGTACTGGTTTTTGCTTTATGAATTGGCGCGTTATCTTGCTGAAAAACAAAATTGCGCCCAGCCCATTGGTTTCCAAAACGTAGAAGATTGTCACGCAATAAGTCTTTATATGTCACAAATGTTATTTTGTTTGTGCAAAACACTATCCCACTTTTATCGCGAAATCCAATCGCTGCCCATATCATCACAGATCCACCCCCTAATTGTCTGGTCATTTTCACTTTTGGTTCCTTTCTCAGATCATGATAATAATGCGAGTACCCATCCGGTCCGTCCAAATTAAAACGTTTCTCATCGGAAAATATAACTTTTTCCCATTGTTTCTTCCAGGATACGTGTTCTTCAGCAAATCTCAACCTCGCTCCTTTGTGTTTCGCCGAAAGTGGCGGTTTTCTCAACGTTTTCTTCCGTGATATTACCGGTGACGCCTTTAAAATCCTTTGAACATTACGCACGTGCGTTTGTACCCCCGCCTGTTCTGCAATAACTCTCGCCGACGCAGAAGAATTGGATGCACACCGCAATATCATGCGTTCATCTCGCTCACTTACAGCTTTCGGTCGCCCCTGGCCTTTTGGTTTGCCGTAATTTTCCGGATCTTTGAGGAAATTTCTAACGGAATGATCGCTTCTTCGTAACCGACGAGCAATTTCCTTCTTACTAGCGCCATCCTGGTGCCGGGCTAGAACTTTACCCCTTTCTATCAAGGATAATTGCTTTTTTCTACCCATATTGCAAAAACTTTATAAAATATAATTTCTCGCGGTGAAATGTGTACAGTTTACCAGCATAACCACTGCATATAAAGAGAAGTATCAAATTAGACGAGGATACCTGTAGCCAGTACGAAATGGAAGCTAGTCAGCAATTACTAGCCGTTCTAAAAGTAGAACCTTTCAAGAATATACTTAAACATCAGCTACTGCAGCGTATTAAAGCCATTTCATCGAATATTAAAATATTTAAATTTCCAAATTACAAGAACCTACATATGAACATCTCGAATCGCTCTTACATCCATAAACATGTAGACATTATTCCACACTGATCGTATGCATATTAGAACAAGAAAGTACAGGTAGGTACTCCCGTATAAAGTCCCGTATAGTGTACAACCTCCTGGCTACGATACGAACTAAGATTAAGGCGCAATTTTCGACAATTTTTAGAGGAAATTAGCATAACGTTTTTAGTTCGCGTACTAGGTGGGTAATTTATCAAATCGTAATCGTTTTTTTATCGCGGTTCCGCCGACATGTAATTAGACGTTTGGATTTTGTTGCGCTTCCTTTGTCTATAAACGACTTGATTTACATCCGATGATCTTTTTTCTTCGAATCATTTAAATCTTACGCATGTCCGAACAGCCGATCGAGTAAATTTGCCCAACAGGTGAGATTAGAGCTTAAGAGCGATTCGATATCTGCGGACCACCCAAATTTTAAATGGATTAGCGTTTCGACTAACGGTGCTTCACTATCTATCGGAACAGATCGATATCGTCGCTTGTCGGTGGAAATTTAAGGTCCTAATTAGTCGTAAAACTCTTGTATCTGCGTTAGATGCAGATTAAAAACCGTTAGAGATATTTGGAAAACGGAATCTCTTGCCGCCTACATTAATTATAACTTGTTTTGGTTATAAGGCAAATAAGGTCGTTTTAATTTTACTTTTCAACAACAATTCTTATTTGATTTATGTACAATGTAATCTGACGTTTACTTTGTTAAACAACGATTCATTTATTTCATTTTGGAACAAATACGCCAATATTACATTGACGAGTAGGATCACGTTACGAAATTATTTACCATCTGTGCGTGTACATTTAGAGAATAAAATTAAGGCTGAACTGAAAAATAAAAGAGTGTGCTTGTGTGTGGATAAGACAACTGATTGCAAAAAAAGATCTGTACTTAATGTTATGGTGCGCAAAATGGAACCACATCAATCGTCATCTTCAATTTTATTAGCTTCTAGACGAATAGAAGAACGTACTGCCCAATTAATTTCAAAAGTGCTGTTAAGCACATTGGAAAAATTTGAAATATCCAGAGACCAAGTATTAATGTTTATGACAGATAGTGTCGCAACCACGCTTTCTGTAGGCCGGTCTTTTTAGGAACTTTTGTGTGGTAACTTTTTACATATTACATCTGTGGTAACTTTTTGTGGCGGAGACAATTCGTAGATGTTATCCACAGGTGAATGCGCTAGTTGCGAGTACAAAAGCAGCGTTTCTGAAATCCCCAAAACGTATTCGCAAACTTCACAGACCGTGTTCTCATCCCCCTGAACCACCACAACCGATCCTTACACGTTGGTGAACGTGGTTACAAGCGGCATTTTACTATCAGAAATATTTTGAGAGTAAAAGGAAGGTGGTTCTATTATTCAATTCGAAAGAATGTGCAGCTATTAAAACAAATCAGAAAAAATTTAAAGATAGTCAGGTTAAAAGTTGCTACGCCATCTAGTTAATATCAGGGGTCTAAATAAGTAAGGGGGAGGGGGCGTGAAATCGCGTTGCTTAACTAAGCCGCATCTACTTACCTTACTGCAGACTAACTCGTGCGTCTCTCTGCTGACGATGAAAGAATAAACGAACTTTCGAAGCCGCTTTGTCCAGTCGGCGAAGGTCGTAGGTCGCGATGAAAAATTTGTTGGTTCTCGCGGGAGAAACCACTTTATTGGAAGGCGCCACCCACAGATACTCACAAAAGTTCATACGCAGCCTTCGGAGTGGGAATCCTCGGCACGTTTCCAGAAAGTTGCATGGAAAATTTTACCTAGTACCGTAACTCGCGACGGAGAAGTATTTAGAGAAATTAAAATTTTAATCTGTACGTTCTATAATTTTTCTTGAGTAATTATTCAATAAAATGTAAATACATGATTCGTTCGTTCGCCCTTCAGGATCTTGGCGGTTCACAATGTTTCATTAACATAGTTGTTCATCCCTATTTAAGCAGCAAATTTTGCGAAAAAACTTATTTAAGGCATTTAATGAGTTATTCCACACGGAGATAACTTCGAATACACCCAACTCCTGTCGGTTCTTGCGGAAAAGAGAACTTCAAAAATGGCAAACTTAATGTTCTAGAATAAAAATAGTTTTTATGATTCTGCATCACTTAATCGGAAAAGTTATCGAAAAATATTTCCAACATGTAACGACTTCTATTGAGATGTACGGAAAATTGGCTGTGAAAAATTACGTTCTTTCCCAAAGCATGAAGTACATATATAACATGGGTTATGGGTAACAATATGTTCCAGCAGAAGGACCTTAACGGATAATAACACCTTTGAGATCAAATTAACCGCCTATATAGAATTACTAAGAAGCATGATTGGTTCTTTTAAGTAAAGGGATCATATCCACAAAGGTGCATATGTCACACACTCATATTGACTACTTTCCAGAAAGTCTTATAGACGAAAAGAGCTCCATCAAGAGTTATCTGGCATAGAAGAACGTTGTAAAGCAAAAAAACCTTATCCACGTACTTGGCGAATGAAAGCAATAACAAATTAATAATAATAATAAGGACAACTTACAATGAATTTTTTTTGTACACCAACACCCTCTTGTAACCGTACAAATTTATTTTCACCGATAAATTTTGCAAGGTCGTAGACCTTGGATTACGCGATAAATTAACAGTTTCGTTATCTCTGCGAAAGGTAAGGATACGTAACATAAATGTACAGCTACGTTTTATAGCTGAAGGAGTGCAGTATACAAAATTACATGGACGGTCTAGCTCCGCCCTGTTGTTACTTGAAAATTAGTAGGCATTGTCTGAGTGTTGACGCGCTATATGTTTAACCATTGTTTCGTGCTGTTGGTAGCTTGGAATGTGCGGAAATCTCTAGACGTGACGTACCCATCTGGCGAATGCTTGAATTCTTTCGGGCGTTCGGGTAGTTACTTATTGATTGGATACGGGCAGATGTACGGCAAATGTAGGAATGTTAAATTACAAATTTTCGATTAGCAATAAGGATATAGACAATAAGAGCCTTGTTCGAATTTTGTTAATATGAGGGGTCAATTAAATTAATTTTAAATCAATTAAAAGAATACCAATATTATTTTTTATTAAGCCTTAAATAATGTACAACGAACAAAATTAATTTTCGTTGTTTCTTTATCAAAACAGCTATGGATTAATGTTATTAGATAAAGGATTCGCTAACTACAAAAGTGGATTGGTTTCAGCCAATCTATCAGCAATGTTCTGCAAAGCAGTATCCTTTCAACATCCCTAAAAGAAATCTTTTTTTTTTCAATTTTGCATTCAACCTAACCATGTTGTTCACGAGCACATCACAAACACCTGAAACAGCTATTCGCGATTTATTTTAAGTCTGGTTTGCCATCATCTTCCAATGTCTCACGAAGCCAGTTGTGGTACTAAAGTTATTTTTAAAGGAGAGGTTTATAAAGCTTATCACGATTCAGAAAAACCATTTTGCTGATAAATACAAATAAAATCGACGAAAACTAGAGCGACGGCAATTTTAGGCCTCGTTCTGACGGCGTTTTTTGGTTGTCCGAAAATGGGATGGCGCGGTCAAATCGGTAACATTTTTATTTTTCTTAGCTTCCGAGCTTCTTCGCAACCTACTTTGTCGACTATTTGCAGTGGAATCGGGTTAGTTGTGAGGGTATTGACCCGTACTTTCCAACTCCGGAAACTGCGATCATCTATCTGTAATCGTTTCAACACTAGAAAGCTTCAAAGCTTGACTATTAAAGATTTAGGTTAAACTTCGTAAATCCCAAATAACTTCGGAACGTTTAGAGCAATCAAAGCAGGTAATGTTTTCCTTCTCATCTACGTCGAAAGCTGCGTCTTTCGCTATATAACTCAATGCGATTCCGCACACTGTTTCTTCCACTGTTTGCGTATATGGCAAAATTCAAACGCCCATATCTCTTAAGCAATTAGAGATAGCGAGCTGAAATTTTATTACGTTAATGTACGACCATAGGTGAGATTCTGATCTTATTTTACTACTCGGCATTCGAATCAGCTAGGAGGACGAGCGCTTTAAAGCTAAAAAGCTCGACCACGTAGTTAATTATTCGAACGCTAGGACGTGTCGAAGTAAAGAAAAGTGGATTCCTTTTTTTAACTTTGAAGGGTCGTAGCTCCTAAACTTAAAGAGCCAGAAGGATCTACTTGGGGCTAATTTTCTATCAATAACCGGTAAATTCGTCGATCGGAAATGCGTACCTAACGAGAAAAACAACGAAAACTTGGGCCACGTCGATTTTAGTTCTCGTTCTGATGGCGTTTTTGGCAGTCCGAAAACTTCAAATGCCCATAACTCGAAAACAAATCGACAAAAGTCAAAAACAAGTGTGTCCGGTGTCCGGAAATTGCTCAAAGTTTGGTCGTTTTATTATTTTGGACCTATTAAAATTTTCAGAGCATTGAAATTTTTTTAAAAAGTATTTGTTGATTTAAGAACCTTCTTTATGTAGGAAATTGCATGAGACTTCACGTAAACATCAATTTCAAGAATAAAAAGTACTCAAACTTCAATGCAGTCCTAAACACCGCCTTATTATTATGATAAACAACAATAATAACCACATTCAGATTTAAATTACACAAAAATTCTTCGCCAAATCCATGAATTATTAAACAACGGGCCTTAAGGCTTGCTTCCTTGCAGCGAAGACATCAAACAACGTGCGTACTTCGTACCCGTTTTATCGGAAATACCATTGTTATACCCCGCAGTGGGGGTAATACCCTCCGCTTGGCGATATTATTATTTAATTTTTTTCACGAAAGCGACGCTTCGCATGTCTTCAGGATAGCATGCTTCGATTAAATCGACAAATGGAATATTAAGCAGGACAATGATTTCGTGTCCGCTAGCTTCGCTCGTACGGACGCGTGCTGATGAGGTCTTAAAAAAAAAATTAAAAGGGTACATAATCGGAGGAGCCGTGCGTGTGCTCTCTCTCAACTTAAACAATGCCTAAAGTAATCGAATTAAGTCCTTCTCACCGTAATGAACGCACATCGGCAAGAGACAGCCTTCGGCGAGATCGTGCCTACAAAAGCGGAGGATTTTTTCGATTTTTCCCGAAATTGTTATTATATTGAAGCAAAAGCGCTTATGACAACGCCAATTTACTTTAAGGATTTGCATAGCCCCGGCGGGGATGTTACATTGATCAAGATAGGATGTGTTTAGGTGCGAGGCGTGAACATTAACGTAGGAATTTGCCCTAACATGTAACCAGCCAAAATGAAAGGATTTTCGATTAAGGCTGTAGTACACGACAAAAGTTGGGGTTAAAATAATTTATAGCAGCGTTCGGTGAAGGTGATAAGTTCTGCATTGGGTTCAAATGGCAAGGTCTAGTATTTAACTTCTTCCTGATCCACTGTAATTCTCTTTGCCAACGTTTAGTTTGGACCCAAAGATCACGGCTCGGCGGACATAAAGATAAGAAGCTGCCTAAGTTTAATTCCGTATTTAATTTGCCAAATTCTCAACTTTGTATAAAGTCTTCATCAGGGCGATTATTAAAACAACAATGAAATTTTAAGATAAAATGTAGAGATCCCACTTTTTTTAATTCTTGGCTCCTTTTGTTACGCTGGACAAACAAGCCAAAAATTAAAAAGTAAGGTCTCTATGCACAAAGGTAGTATTCGCATTGGTTCTCTAAGTATCGCCCTTTCTGTCCGCTATAAAGAGACAGGCCACACTTTTGCTTTTGACAACGTAAGAATTTTGGAAGAAGGACATTGCTAACTTAAGTTGCATTTATTATAATTTGGGCTTATCAATTTTTCCAATTCAAATTTTGTATTTTTAGCTAGGTATGCTCTGGAACATTCATTTTATTATTGTGCACCCTTGTATGTTACGTTGTAAATACCTTATATTTTCATTTGTACCAACTGAGGTAATGTAAAATCTCATTCTTCTTCTTCTTTTAGTTCTTTTAATAGCCATCCTGATGAAGACTTTATGCAAAGTCGAAAATTTGGCAAATCAAATTGAAAATTAAAGCTAGACAGCCCTTTATCTATATGCCTGTCCAGCTGCGACTTTTGGGTTCAAATTAAGGGTCATTAGAGGTTTGCAGGTTGCGAGTGTCTCACGTCGCTTCTTTTTGGACGCCCTACATCTCGCTTTGGATGAAATTGACACAAATTGCTCGTAAATATTTTTAAAAGCCCTATAATGAGGTTCTCGTCCGTTCAGATTGCCAGTACCTTAGAGCAGCAGGACGTCCTCGGCAATTTTTCTGTGCGTAAAAAAAATCCCGTCTCTCGCATGTCTGCATTTGAACTTGATTAACTAAATGCTTTAAGAACACGCGTTATCTTCTACTTCCTGTTCCAACGCTCTAGATAATTAAACCGATAGTCAATACCGCGAATTAAAGAGAAGCATTTGCCTTTCCGTGCTTGGCAAATTTACAAAAAAATCTATTTCCAAATGTAATTATTAATTAATATTTCAGCACGCGCTATTGTTTCTCACATGTTTATAAGATTTATATAGCATCGATTTTCATTTAATTCGAAAACAATGATACAAGTAGCGACAAGCCGCCGTACTCCGTCAACATCGGTCATATATACGCGGTACTCCGGTAAGAGTAGTATGACTACGTACTTCAGCGTCTCGTTACGTAATATCGTAGCAGGACGACGACGCGTTGTGCCGGTGACAATGATCTTTCGCTGGCGGGTCGAGGATCTTTCGCTGGGCAGCCAGAGGCAAGTGGCAAACGCAATAAATCAAATTTTACAACGAGCGGACCGCTCGGGCCGACCGGGGGCATCTCAGCGCGGGGTCAACGGGTGTATAGAGACCCGTCCGCGTTTACATACAACGTAAGTCGTGTTAGGTACGATTCCGAACATTTCGGAACATATGTCACGCGGCCACAACGCTCAGCGGATTGTGTTTACTATTTAAATTCGAAACCTGACAAGCGACGGGTATTGGGACGAAGGTAGATGTCGCCTGTAATACGTTGGTTTTGATGATTCCATGGGACAGTAAGACGTAAACGTCTTACGATTAATTTTGCCTAAGTGAAAAGTCAAAGTTCTTTTATTTTTTCTTCTTTTTGCAATATGCAGTTTAAATTAGATAATAATAAGGAATTTATACCATATTGACTGCTGGTATAATGGGTTTCGTTTGGGGACTCTGTTGTCGATTTCCAACAACACCTGCTTCACGCCATTACATTGTCAACTTAAAGAATTGCGTTCTGGTTTCACTTATTAAAACGTCTGTATAATCAGAGGTTGCTGCATATTCGAAGAGTTTCTCTTTTCATTAAAAGGAATTATTTTAACTTTCGTTCTAATATCACAGATCCTTTAAAGAACTTCAACAGCTTACAGTTTAAGTGGTCCATCTTCCTTCATCCTTCTCAATCACAAGTGTATGCGACTCGTTTGTGCTAGTCTTACTTCAGCAATTATGCTGAATTAACATTGCTCCTCCAGTTATCACAAGAAAACAGCCTCTTTGTGTTTCTTGCAATAAAATCTACCACATGTTCAATGGTTATTTTGTCAACGAAGGTCTTTCTCCTCTGATAGCAAACTCCCCGTATAGTTTCATTTTCATTTGGAGTAATGGATTGAGCAACCAAATTTTCCACAATGGAAACGATATTGTAAGATTCTTCATCATCGCAATTAGCTGCTATTGAATGGGAAATTTACAAAGTTAATAAGCAAACCAATGCCTGGTTGTATCTTTGTCTTCACAATTTATCATAGAAGACGATGCATACCGGACTATTGAAAAGTAAATAAAAATCAAGAAATCACAGAAAATGATAACAAAACAGAATTCGGAAATTAAATACAACAATTTCTGTAAACTATTGTTTACAAACAACTCGGCCGGTAAATTTTTGTAGCGATGCTAACGACTTATCAACTTCAATTTGGGTGTAAGACGTAAGGTTCTGGGTAATGAGGCAGCTAACGAAGACCTTTCATGCAATGATGCATCTCAGATTAAAAAAAATATGGCTGCTGTAGTTTTTACGAACGTTCAACCACACATAGTGCTATCTGACCGTACTGCTGTATATTAGCAGCGATTGAGCCTTGACACCTTTGGAGTCAAGACTCAGTCGAAACAGTGGACTGTGAAGGGGGAGTCGGCTCTGGAGAAGGCCAGAAGAAGACCAGCCGGGTGATTACTTGACAATCTGAAAACACGGCCGACTCTTCTCTGTTACCTAGGCTCAAAGCTTCGCTAGGGGGGACAGAGATTTTTTTATCAAACGAGGAGGAATGAACAAGATGCCATTTGGACTGATGATAAGGATGGCAACATCACCAGGAGAAGAAGTATAGGGACTTACCAGGAGGCTATGTTAAGAAATAAAACTGAATTTTACATTAAAACGCTTGTTACTGTGTTAGGGCTGGGAATTTTAACTTCGTATGGATTTGTTCATATTGCTACAGAAGAAATAATAGAAAGTATTTGGAAAATATCAAAATTCAACGTAGAGTTCAGCGTTAGTTTCGAAACAATCCCTGCTCCGAAGTAATTACAAAACCGTTCTTAGCTCTAGCTCGGACGGAGGAATTCTTGCTAAATATTTTCAATCTAATTACATATTCTTAGTTCGATTTGAGGGCACGAATCATTCGAAGCTTATATGTTAATCAATGTAGATAAATTGTGTAAAAAAGAGAAAATAATTTTATAACTGCACCAAGTACTATCAAAGCAAATGTATAGAATTCGATGTGATAAACATCGTTGACAAAGGTTTAATCAAAAGATTTACGTAGATTCTTCATAACCTTAACCTCTCTACACTCGTAACGAACTTGGGCACCTTGGAACGAATATTTTGTTCACTGGAATTTTAAAATGACACAATGTAATCGCCCTACATCAATCTACCTCGTTAACATCAAAAGATTCTCTCGTCTGTCCAAAAAAAGAAAAGGAACCAGTTCCCCAACGAGAACGTAATAAGATTTCTTCTAATTGTTTTGGTTACCGTTTCCACTTTCCCACGCAAATAATCTCGGACATATACATAGGTATGTTTATGTATAATATGTACGCATCAGCTGCCGACATATTTAATTTTAAGCGCGACCGGTGCGCGCGGCTTGATGTGCCCGAGCGTCAGGTTACTTTGTTCCATCCGTTGAAATTATAAGCGCTGGACATCTCCTCCACGTTAATGAGAGCGTTTTCTCAGTATTACGAAATAAAACAAGTACA
>LR736870.1:4515670-4574857 GCA_902654985.2 Oryctes borbonicus
AATCGAAAGGAAATGTACCAAAAATCTACCTATGGTGTCCAAGATTAAAAAAAAAAAGCAAAAGATCTTACTTTCTTCTTCTAGCATTTCTGTTTGTCCTCGCAGAGAAAAATTAAAAACATATTCTCGAAGCTATTTTCGATCTAAATTTAAGCAACGCATGTTGGATAGTTCGCCAGCAAACTTTATTTGGTTATTATCCTAGAAGAAGAAACGAGGAAAGCAAATAAAGTCGATTTAATTCTCCAATAATAAGTTTTAAGCTGTCATTACATTTCGTTCACAACGTAATAACAACGTTCACTTATTGACTCGCGACACTGACCTATTCGAATTGTTTATTGAAATTCCCAACAAGTTACGTTTTTATTATCTTCTAGAACGCTTTAACGAGCACAAAATTCACAGAACTTAATACAATTGGAACAGATAAAGACGCCCACGTCCGTTGAAACGCTAGGACAAATTAAAGAGAAAACCGTCGCCCACCTTATGACATACAAACCATTGTTCTTAGCGGTAACGTTGAAAGAGACCACTTAGGAGTAAATTAATTGATAAGGAAAATCCACTGGAAAAGGAATGCGAACAACGCACGCCCGTTCCGAAGGACAAATTCTCCTCGTACGGGACATAAATAAGCGTTCCTGACAAAACGAAGGTGTCTAATCGGATGTCATTGTTTTCTTCTCTAATTCTCGAACCTATAAATATGCGGCGTTCGTATTTAGCCCGAGGAAAATGCGTGGACGCTGTCGACGCGGCGCGGTGTCCCAATATAGGCAATTACATACAAACATATTTTTATTTAGGCAGCAGACGCCGGTGCCGTTTTGCGCAATACGAGAGAAGCAATAAAATTTTCGGCGCGAAATAAATTCACCCATTGGGCCGCCCTCCAACAATAAAACCTGACCGAAATAGCCGGTATTAAATCAAAAATCAAAAGGTTACTAAGAATTATTGGTAACATCTGCGGTTGGCTTGGCTGGCCGGATCAAAGACGCTACTAGATCATTTCGGTAATTTTAACTGTTTTCAGAGCGCAGGGGCGAGATAATTCTTCACGCTGGATATCAATTAACGAATAATTAAGCATTATTCTAGGTTATTTGAGTTTTAATCGGCTTAATATTGTTACTGTGGTGTGTTGTAGTGCTCTGGAGGTTGACTGTTTGCTCCAGATTCCAAACAAAAAAATTATTAGATTAAAAATAATACATTTTAGCTGATAATCATCCTTACAAAACATTTATTTATCTTGCAACATTTGTTTAATGATTGTTTATAATTGACACCAGAATCGTTAGTTAAATGTTAAGTATTTTAATGGCGCATTGTCCTTGTTATTATCATTCTTACGAAACATCCGCAATATTACGTGGCGTACTAATGTTTAATTAGGCGCCCAAATTCTCTTTTACAAGTCGGCCGCCAACTTGACAGTCTCAATAATAAATCGTAATTTATCGTTTATAATTTCGATATTAAATTATATACAACACGTTAAAAAAGGAAGTGTAATTTTAAACCACACCGCAACAACGACCGACGACGTCCCAAAGTAAAAAAAAAACGCATGGGTGGACGGGTATTGCGCGTTGTTGGATCCAGAACGTTCGGTAAAAGTATTTCCGTTGGGCAACAGCCTATACCACCGTTTCCCGTAGATAATGAACGCCGTACAACACACGTATGCGAGCAGAGTTAGATACCGGCGTTATGCACTTGTACGGACGGTGATTTCCGCGAAGGAGATTGTCAGAGGTGAACTTTCTTATCACCCGAGCCGGTTATGTCATCAAAGCCACCACGGAGATGGCTTTGCTTCGTTTTTAATAATGGTAGATTTCTTAGTATTTTACGGGAGAAGATTACGACTTGCTCGAAGGTTTGTAATGCTTATGTAACGCTGTTTCATTTTTCGAAAAGAAGAGAGGAAATGTGAGTCGATTTTTTTAAATTCTTCACGGTGCACATGACACGATCTCGAATGAAATGTGTATCTACCTACGAGAAGCCGTTTTTATATTCTTGGAGTGTAGAAAGATTCAATTTTTTAATACAGTTGCCGTTAGTCGTTGTAAAAGTATTCCTTTTTGGCGTCTTTCATAAAATGATTTTCATCAACAGCTTGTGAAAGTTTTCCAAATTGTTTTATTTACAAAGGTAGTCAGCAAAATTTCAATGCTCGTCATGACGCTTTAAAAAATTTCAGCCATGTTGGACCCTCAGTTATTGTTTAACAATCAGTAAAAATAGGAAACGTCAAATATGGAACCATCATTAAATTCTTTCATTTAAAAGGCAATACGCTTATGCAAATTATGGCCGAAATAGGCGCTGATTACGGGGCTCTGCACCATCATTTGCCACAGTGACATTTTGGGCAACTGAATTTAAACGTGGCAGTCAAAAACTGCAACTACTGCCGATAACATCTTAAAAGTTCACCAAATGAAGTTAGACGATCGTCAAATTAAGGTTAAAGAGGTAGCAGAGTCTGTGGTTTTACTGGAACAACGTGTTCGTCATGTGTTGACTGAAGGTTTGTTTATGGAAAAGCTAACAGCGTTGGTTAGCGTGCTTGCTCACTCTGAACCAAGAGCGTATTCGAGTGAACATTCCTAAAGCCTTATTGAGGCGAGTTTTGAATGCACCAATACATTCCTGAAGACAAGGCACAGACGAAATGGTGGGCTACGGGGCAAACATGATCAACAGTTGCGATCTCGTCCTCGACCTATCATAGCTTGCAGAAGCGGTGCGACCAGAATGGGAATGAATTCCGCAAGAATTTATCAATTCGCTAATAGAAAGCATGCCCAGAAGATGCTATGTTACAAGCACGATGAGATCCCTCCAAAAATATTGAAATTAAAGTTACCACGTTTAATTTCCGATTAAAAAAATATAAATTCATCTTGTTGAATTATCACTTGTGTTATTTCAACGATTTATTAATTGTTTTCATTTTTTTATCGCTTGAATAGCTCTAAACAATTTAAAAGTACATATCCTGTTATTTTTCACCATCTTTTTTTTTTTGTACAAATTTTTTTTACTGGTTATTCAATTTATTTCAGTTAATTTAAGGCGTCCTACAACACTCATTAAAATACATCCCAAACAATGTCTTCGAAACAATTTCATTGTAACCCAAAAAACATCAAAATGTAACAGATATCAATAAAGATAGAAATTTATTGTTGAACGCAATCGTCTTACACAGTCATCATTAGCTCAATACGGCGAAATAACGTGTTACTCGCTTGTTTGCTTGTTAGATCACCCATCGCACGAATAACAGTTACGAAGCCGTACAGCAAGCACGCTTCGTTAAGTATGCACATACGATTGTTCCTCTTTTCGGGCTTGTGGGAGTGCGTAAAACAGCGCTAGGGAGGTCAGACCGCACCCTAAAACGGGTAAAACGGGGTGGAACTACGCCCTCGCCGCATTTTTAACTTGTAAATGTAGGTGTGTTCACACTTTAGACAGTAAATGTGCCATTCAGAGGTAGTCGTTACAATTTTCTTTGAAATTTCGCATGTCGCCTTATTTACATATGTTATGCTCATGTATTGGTTCACGTGTAGATTTTAATTCAACTCTGTGTTTTTTAATGCAATGAAAATATTTAGTAATGTTATTTCTATGTTAAGGTTAATTATACGATAATGTGTGGGGTACCCCCGATCTGAGATGTTTAGCGACTTCATCTGTTCTTCCAGCGCATTTTTCTGTTGCGTGGACATCCTCCTCTCTTTTACCATTCAACACTGCTGTTTTGGTATTTATTCTGGTGGCATTCTTAATTCGAAACCCGTCCATCTTATTCTCCAATCTTGCTACGTTCCCATTTCCCAACTGTTTTCAATTTTCTTCCATCCAATATTCTTTGTAAAGACTTCGTTTCCGTACTTCCAGCGATCTGCCTTAGAACTGACAAGTGTAACAATAGGATGGATTATTTTTGTTTTATAAATCTTTTTAAGGCATTTAGACATCTATTTCCAGGCATCAATCTTGCTTGCATTTCTTCTCGACAGACTGATAAGACCCACAATTTATCGACAAGAGCTGCCATCCATACATTTAAGCGATTGCTCGATCATATTTCTTTTGGACTAGACTCAGTTATAGAGAAATTGGTGAAGAATTGCATGAGTAAATAACATAGGCTTCCACCCCCAAAGTCAATTAAAGCTAAACGTGTTTCGGGTTTGGACCGTATTATGGTTAATCGAAAACTTGACGTTTCACCCACAATCATATAGGCCTTCTTCAGGAAAAGGAAAGGTGATAGACTACAGTTAGTAGGATAACTCAATGCGTAAACCACGCCAGAGGCGAAACTAATTGAGCGGGAACGTAGGATAACTCAATGCGTAAACCACGCCAGAGGCGAAACTAATTGAGCGGGAAGCAATCGGGTTTCTTCAGGAGAAGAAACCCGCAGTTTTCACGGAATATCGGAATAGTGTAGCAGAACCGGAAGTCTTTGTTTTTTTTCTATAAATTTTCTTTGCAAATAACGGAATTGATGGATTTCAACTTTAGATTGTGAATCATCCATTTTTCCTTTCATCCATCAGAAAATGCCTAGAAACCAAAAAATATAATGGTAAGATAGCTTAGCTTCCTCATGGTATTAATGGAATAATTCACGGCAAACGCAATAAAAGGAGAGAAAAAATTACACTAACACACCGACATGTTTCTGCCTACCCGGCGTCATCAGCGTGATTTCGAGAGTAATTTTTTATCTCTACCTTTAATCATTAACTGTGCATTAACTGTGAGGCAACAGCGGTAGAAGGTAGAGATAAAAAATTACTCCCGAAACCACGCTGATGACGCCGGGTAAGCAGAAACATGTCCGTGTGTTAGTGTAATTTTTTCTCTGCTTTTGTTGCGTTTGCCCTGAATTATTCCATCAATACCATGAGGAAGCTAAGCTATCTTAGCATTATATTTTTTATCCAATGACTAGATTGTTCATCTTGAACTTATGTTTTATGCAAGAATTGACAATCTATTGAACTTGCCTAGTATCTGCAAAGTCCCTCACATTATGGTAAATATGAGGTAGGGCCGTATTAGACACTGTTTTTATTCAAAAATTTACACGGAATAAAATTATTTAATAGGAACATTAATAACAGCAGATTTACCTTCTTTCATTACTTGCTTATTATTATTACTAAATCTCATGTTTATATCTGAGACACCTTGTATACAATAAACGGATTTGTTGATATACATTTATTAATGTTGAATCCTCAAAGCGTGCTTCATTTCTCACAAAGTAAGTTAATAAAACGAACGGTGGATCGAGAACGCAAACTGGAATACAAAAGAAATAAATATGCAAGCATTATTAGTCATACAACTTGTATAACCAGCAAGACTTTCATCAATTACAATCTATCAACGGTAGAGAGAATTTTTGCATGTTATTGCACGTTAAATATTCTATACGCCCGATTGCAAAACAGCTTTCGAATCAAGACGCCCAAAACGTATTGTATGCAGCAGCAGCCGCCTAGGATCGGGGGACCTGCCTACTCGTACCACATAAATTATTAACCGGCCGAAAATTTCTTTTTCCCCGCGTTGCTAGCGTTCGAAGCTAGCCGAAGCGTTACCTTCCGAAAGCTACCGCGCTAGCACTATCGATATTCGGAATCTAATTGGCCCCCCAAGGTGATGAAATTAAATTATTTTGTTTCTAGCGTCATTACCTGTAATTACATTATAATATCTTAACCCAATATCGATATATGTTATAACCGCGATCGCGGTAGTTCATTGCGCGCTTGTCTCTAACATTTAATTAGCGCTCGGGAATACCTCGCCTAAAAATTCCACGCGATATAATCTGTTTGCGTGAAACGTATGTACTTACCCATATCTGTATATGTGTGAACGAGATTCGTATATGGTAGCTGCAATGCTTCGGAGCTAAATAGCAGTAGTAGTAGTGGACGTTATTAATAGTAATAATAACATGTGTAACCGTTGTGTTTATTAATTAGTGCAGAAAATTTTGAAACGAATATGATTATACGTTTTCTATTAATGTAATTCGCCGTGTAAGTTATCGAACTGGATCCGCCGCTATATTAACTCGCTGTTGTTAATTATAACGTACAAATAGCACCTCCGATATCATTATATTGTGCTATAAATTTTATTAAACACGATTAGATACGCGTTTTAATAATTCAAGCGGATATATATCTTTTCCAGATGTTGGGCAATCTTTAAATTTATGAACAACCTAGTGTGCCTAGTGTGAGGATAAGATTGATAATATTGCCATTACACAAAGAAATTTTTTGGGACACTAACCCTTATATACCCTTAATATAAGAACGTACTACGCATCTTTTTCTACAAAAAAAAAACACTCTGAGTGGGTGAAATGAATTTTTTCCGATCACATTTGCTGTATTGGCTTCATTAGATTAGATTAGTTTGTTACGAAAAAGATCTAGGTTGTTGTGTTCAAAGAGCAAGGTAATAATTTCGGTCCGCGTGCATCACGGTCTTTGTTTCGACCGGTATGAATCCGGAAAGGCGAAGAAAGGCCTCAGATCAGAGTTATCTGCTGATCTCTAATTGGTCCGGTTGTTGGAAGTAATTCGCGACACTCTTCAAGCAGAGAGAAAGCATTAGGGTTGCCTTTCTGGATGTGGCGAGGTCCTTCGATACCGTTGAGGACGGCGGCATCGCTTTCAAAGTGAGCAAGAATAATTTAGCAGCAGTGGTGAATTAAGATTACAATCTGCTCTAGACGTTAGAGCGAGTTGGACCAAACGACTTTTATATCTTGTATGCTTTCGACCAATTTTGGCAACGATGGCACCAAATTACATGAAAATACTTGACGTTCTACGAAGCCAGAAAATAGAATAGAATAATCGCTGATGCTCTATGCTTCTTGAGAAACGCACAGCTCTTCAAAGGTCCCCGCGTTATCATCGATAGCCAAGAAAACAAGGTTAAGAGGAAGTATCTCCGATAGGCTTCCGCTTTCGAGAATGGTGGAAGAAGCTCGAAGCCGCTCGCCACGGACGAGTTACTTTGTACATATTGCCGACAGGGTTCCATTGGAAGAGAACAATTAGTTAAAGAACATGAGGAAGATGCAGCTGAAGCTGGAAATACTTTAATTAGCGAGTGCGAAAAGGACAAGGAAGTTCAGAAATTGTCGGCCTGGCACTGGAAAACATCATTTAGGATCCAAGAAAAACAAAGAAACATCAACAGTGAAGTGACAAAACAGCAGCGAGCTATGAAAAAACTTATGTACGCGGTGTCCCTTAGAAGTTCCAGCCTGGTAAGTTCAATTGAATTGGACGAATAAATACCATTTACAAGTAAATGGTACACCCCGAAACCTTCAGTAAAGTTTCTGTGAAGGATACTGTGTTATATTACGATAACGCATAGTCGATTACCGCAGCTCTCACGATCCAATATTTCTCTGAAAAAAATATAAAATTGAAAATATTGAATGATCAAAGGTACTGGTGAGCGGAATTACTTTGAACACATTTAAAATGAGAACTTAAAAGGCATCCCTTGTACTGGTAACATTTTCGAAGAGAAAGTAAAGAATTCGCATTGAAACCTTCAAAAGTACATCCCGTACAAAAACATCTATCGCAACGTAAACTGAGCTATCGGTATTTACGAAAAGCACCGTTTATATATCACGTGCAACGCGAGGAAACGTGAAACCAACGTCGCCTAGATGTCTCGTAATGGAGACAGAATTTCAAGAATTTTTTAACGTGAAACCGTACGTTGTTACAGTAGATAACCGCCTCCTTACGCCTCTATACATAGGGACCGTTAATTTCACACACATCCACCCACGCGACGAGGATTAGATAACACCGAGCTTTGTCAGTCTTAAATTACCTTCTCTTCCATTCGTTCTCGTGAAGATTCTGTGTGAACGTTGCGGAGATTCTGGATTCTTTTTTTATTGCTATTATCCCGACGATCGCGTACCTATTTATATACGCAGATTAATCTAGGACGGTAGACGATTATTGTTGTTAGTTCTGGACACTTAGAAATGTTCACTATTTATTGTAATGTTGCTAATTTATTATTGAAACAAGGTAATTAGCAATTTATAGCCAAGATACCTTTGGTCATAAAATAATTCTTATAAATAAAAATCATTAGGCGGTGCGTGGCAGATATGGGTGTAATAGAGTCGAATGATTACTCTTAAGTCTACGCGCAATTTCTCGGAAACTGACACCGCCTCCCTGTGGCCCAATAATCCTGCCACCTTCGAAAGGGGTTAATTGTTTATGAGATGCGCCGTCTGCGAGGCATCACTCACGATTGCTTGAAACGTACTACACGCATTTTACTCATTTTTGTTCATTTAGATTTTATTGTATGGCCGCGAAACCTGGTCTTTAAATACATATATACAAGGGAAACTAAGGAGATGGGAAAGAAAACTACTTAGAAGAATAATGGTAGGAAAAAAGACGGAAGAAGGACAAACGAGGAAATATACGGCATCTACAGAGAGTCGAATAAATAAAAACGAAAAGAATGCAATGGTGAGGTCGCATAGAAAGAATCGACGGTGGGGGGACAGTAAAGAACCAGATTATAAGGAAAGAAAGGAAAACCAAGAAAAAGGCGACAAAAAGCAATAACGACAGATTTAAGAGGGTCTTCTCTCTCTGAATGGCCTGTTAAGTGATATCTATTGCTATGTTGTTATTCCCAGCATGGAGCTTAGCTGTAACTAGCACCTCGCATACATTGCGCTTAGTGATTTCAGTTTGTTCACCCGTTCAAAACAGAGATGCTTCTGGTGGCATCTTCTAAAGAAACAATTCTTTTTTTTTTTTTGCCTATTATCTTTGGTACAACGATCTTGAAACGGGACAATAACTTCTTTAGTGTTCCATCCTCTCATCTCCCAAAATATCTAAATTAATATAAAATCTTCCTGGAATATTCAATGCAACTTTAGGCATATCTCAAAGATGCTTCCAGAGAGGAAATTATTACTTTTAGGATTATTGCATCTTTGGGTTTAAAAAAGCTAAACCATGCGAATGTTTTTTAAGCACTTAATATTTCTTCTTCAATGTCTGCACTTCGATAGAACAAATACAAGGAACCAAAGAAGAACTCTGATAAACTTACAGCTATAAAATCTATTGCCGACTCCTGGACAACAGCACCAAAGCGAACTATAATCTAGGAACTTTTGTCACCATTGCTGTTAGAGGTCGCTGCAATTTAGAAATCTATTGTGGGAAACAGCCCGAAGAACTTACATGGTAGTGCGAGAAACTTAACGATGGATAACTGGTATACGAGTTATCCCTTGACCATGTCGTTGCTTCAAAATAAAGGCGAAATACCACCAGAATTTTTACCTAAATAAGGGGGGACCGTTGGATTCGCTCTATTTGGATATCAACAAGAATGTATTCTAGCCTCTCACGTGCCTAAAAAGTACAGAGCTGTTCTTTTATTGTCAACAATGCATGATTCTGGCTACGTTGATGAAGACACAGATAATCTAAATATAATCTTAGAATATAATGCAAGCAAAGGTGGGGCAAGTTAACGGGGCGCAATGACTACACAGCAGTCCCGCGATTTTACGAATTGTATTAATTAGAAAATATTATGTATATGTATGATAAAAAAAGCATTTAAAATTGATAAAAAGTAATAATATATTTAAATAATTAAATAATTACCTAATCAAATATAATTTACCATTGAGTAAACTCGTGATACTGACGAAATATCAAGTTTAACAGGAAAGAAATCTGGAGTTCTGAAGAAAATAAAGGACAAGATTGGTGAGGAATGCAGTGATAAAAAACTAATCACACTACATTGGATTTTCACATTTTGTATTGTTAAATTAGTTCATTTTATTCGAACGAAGGTTCTGTATCATCGTCAATTTATTAATTTTCTTCGTAGTCTCAATTTCGAATACTCAGATGTCCTTTATCACAGCCGAATTCGTTGGTTAAATGTACCAAAAATTCTTTGTCGAATATGGGACTTAAAAAGCGATATAATTCTATTTTTAGAAATGTAGCAGATGTATCAGATTTTCCCGAACTCAAAAACCATAAGTGGAATTGTAATTTTTCCTTTGCCCTGGAAATAATTACTCATTTAAATGATTTGTTAATGAACGTAAAGCATTTCAGTTGAAGCTCTATTTATTATAAAAAAAATTGGACCATTTCCGCTATTCACAACATTAAATATTATCACCAGTAAATTTAACGAATTAATTATTTTTTTCTAGATTTTCTGATTTGCATAACACAGAAGATCGGATATCGATTATTTATGAACTATTTTTCGTATACGTTGAAACCATATTTATTGTATTTCAGCTAGAAATGGTAGACCCAGATTACATACAACGCAGTGAAGAAATATGTTCATCTTATAAAACATTGGACTCGAAAAATTTTGCCCAAAAAATGCTCATTATTTTTGGATGGGCGACGTTTGCAAACAAACATTTTTAATATTAAATTACAGCAAAAAACTCGTTAAAAACATGTATTAATGATGAAATTTTAAAAGTAGTGCTAAGAATTTCAATAAAAGAATTTACCTTAAACGTCCCAAAAATGATAAATGATGTTCGTGCGTTTAAATAAATATCTGCTTTAGTGCTTAAAAGATTTCCATTATTATTTTTATTTTTTTCCTTTTCAATTCAATTTGTACAAATAACAAACGTTTCTGCTTGTTATGTGGACTTTTGGTAGCATTATTTAAGAGATTTAAATGAAAATATTAACAACATTTAACCCCGCAGTAAATATATTTGGAAAAAGCCAGCCAGTGTTTGTTTTGTTTCCTCCCAAATATTGTTAAAAAATTCTTATCGTTGACTTTTCGATGAAACCTGAATATAATTCGATAAAATCCTGAAACCTCATTGTTTTGATGTAAATCCTATCGTATAATTAAACTCCATCCATTCCATTAAAACCAACTCCATTGACACGTGCAACTACACACATATAGGTGCTTGGTTTTCTCATCTTTCACCGTTTCACCTCCGTAATAGCCCGAACACATGTCAACCTGTGTGGGTGCCAGTATAAATAATTTAATACTAATCGTATATTGTTCTATTGTTCGAGCCTGCACGAGCCCGTGTTGCTGTATATTAAATTGACATGTCATTATTGCCGAGGCAACAGGAGACGTTAAGATTTCAGATAGGGAAAACGGGTACCCAACAGTAATAACGTATGCGCTTACCTACATACGCTTTGAAGTGCTATGTAGCTGTTGTAGAAAGTAAAAGAAATTTAGTAATTGTATGTTTTAAATAATAATTTGTTGTCGGCATGCGGTTCGGAGCGAAGCTAATTTTGCTTGAAACGATTTGAATAATGTTTGTAGCAGTTATGTTTAATGATTTAAATTTGCGTTTCGATAATGAATACGGGCTACATTTTCTCCTGGAGCGGCGAGAAATATTGCAAGAAATTCATCAATTACCTTATAAAAAGTATTCATATTTTTTTAGCAAACTTTTACGAAAAAGGAGGAATCCACTGAACCTATCTATTGTTGACTTTTCTTGACTTTGGAGCTTCCAAGCCAAAAAAAGGATATTGGCCTTGCATCAAACATAATTGAAGGGGGCCGCCATAGTTCCTGCCAGCAACTTAAAGCATTGGTGCGAAAACAATTGTCATCATTTTACACAAACATTTGTTGTGTCCGTTGGATTCCCCACAGTTCAAAGAGTGTGTATGGCGTGGTGCATATGTGGAGGCGAGGATTTTATGGACCCTTGGGGATAAGGCTTTGGCCACACACCATTTACGAAGTGCTTTGCCGAACCTTCAAGAGGTGTCTCTGTTTAATACCAAAAATGTAGATTGGCAGGTTCCCTACCCAATTGCTGCGTCATAACTAAGAGCTTGCACAGAGACCGACGGTACCGGCAGTCTAATCTAGCTACCTAAGCTAACAGCTGGTAATACACCTGTTTCACAGATGAACTTGTGTGGGGACCTTGGCTGAACCGCCCCAGTCGACAGGGCCAAATGAATTAATCTTGATCGTGAATAAGCGAACTCCGGATAACTGACGCATTCTGATTTCAATTGGAAGAGAATTGCCGTCCGAAAGGGGTAATAAGATATAGAAGCACTCGTGGGATTAATATGAATGAACCTGACAACAATCTTATTAAACAGTTAGATGCCACTCTAAGTGCATCAGAGGAAGAAGTTCCTCTGCGACTAAGCTTACAAAAGGTGCAGAGAATATTTTAATTGCTTACAGTCAGAGGAGTCTATTAGAAAGATCCAACTACCAGAAGATAAGAAGCGGCTCACTGGTGCTGAAGGGGAAAGAATGCAGTGGCTGATAAAGCAATCACCCTTTCAAATTTGGTGTACATCATTACAGCTGATGAAGCGTGGGTATACTGCTATGAACCCGAAAAGAAGCAACAGTTGGGTTTTTGAAAATAAATCGGTTCCAATATAGAAGTTATTCTTGAAAAAAAGCTGAAATAAAAAGACGGTAGCGCATTTCTTGCAATTCCAGGTCATGCTCCCACCTTACTATTGCAGAATCGTCGTACCGTTAATAGAAATTGATGCACTAAAGCTTGTTTGCCTCAAGTTCTTCAACTTCTCTGACTTCACCTATCGAGCTTTTATTAGAAATGTTCAGCTTTCATGATATCTAATTGCTAGCACGTCTATTTCGCCTAAACTAAACAATTTCTTAAAGGCATTTGCTGAACACACTTGGAGCATGCCAGATCAGTGTTGGTCCTGTTGGAAAAGGATGCTGCAGTAAATATTGTAAATCAATGCCAGAGGAAAGCTGGATTCGGTACAATATGCAGCTGCAAAGCATCAAGCAGATAACCCCAAAATAAGAATCAAAGGATTCAATATGATTTGCACCTAGAAATAATAGTAGCCTGATTAGCCGATTATTTGAAATATATTTAAATAAATTGATCACCATATTGCAAAATTTTATTGATTCCAACTGTTTTTTGGTATTGTCAAGGAATTTTAGTGATCGATTATTTAAAATTGGGCAATGCGGTAACAGGAGACCATTATGCAAGAAGCTTAGTGCATCGTCCCGGAGTTTCTATTAATGTGAAAAGGCGCGGAAAACTAACGTAGTGTCCGCTTGCTCCACGACAACGCACCAGTCTACAACTCAAGACTTTCAAGAGCTGTCGTTGCCGAATGTGGTTCCCACATTAGAGTCCAGATCTAGCTCCTTGTGGCTATTTTTTGATTCCAAATCTTAAAAAAAAAAAAACGCTGAAAGGAAAATATTTACAAATGACGACAAACTCTTACATAGCAGCTGTTGAAACGTATTTTGCAGACAAAGATTTTTTTTTTTATAATGGATTAGAGAAGTTTGAAGCTTGTATCCAACTTGTATCGAAAAAAAAGGGGGCTCATATAGAAAAATAACTATTTAAGCTACGAACATGCTTTATAGACGAAGCTTTAAAACGCATTACCTTTGATAATAATTACTTGTAATTGAATAGATTATTTTTATTTCCGAGTTATATTCATTAAGATCATGAAAATTTTAATCAAAAGTAACGGCTTTTCACATCCCATCTCGCACGCACGCAATACAACACCGGATATTTTAAACGGCTCCATTAAGCGATCGCTTTTGATTGTCAGATCGAAGTCGCTGCCGTGTATATACAACTGAAAATCGCTCGTCATTTTAATAACGCTATCTGAAAGGCTGCGACTCACGTATCATCCGCCGAGTGCTACTTATATCGTGAGTTATACTTTTCGTTCGATAGCTTTTAGGAGCGCAATAATTTCATTTGCAGGTTGGCATATATTATTTAGTCCCATACGCGCAATACGATTGCCGCCGCATTAACATTGGCTTGTTTACGATGGAAAAAATGCTTAAAAGCACAAAAAGAAGGGCCTTTTAGAAGTCGATCGCTTAACTCCGGTAGAGGTAAGTTTTTACGCTCGCTTGAATCTACCACTTATTACGCATTAGCATATCGCTTTCACTGCGGCGAATCTCCCATGAAGATGGGAATAAGATCAAGAGGAAGGGGCTTTATGATGAATTCGTATGTTACATGCTTGTTTTGTGATGTGAAGTGATTGCTGTTAGTTAATTACTTATAATTTTACTCGAAAGATCCATTTAGTTGAGACGAGGGTAGTTTGAAATGTTTTCAAGCCTTAACGCGAAGATGGCGTTACTCATCAAAAACGCATGCTGCATTATTTATTATTCTATTACTTCTACTTCTTGTGCTTTGTTTTCTTTTCACTATCGTTATTTTATTTGCAATGCTTCCCTATCTTTATTTTTTTTTCTTTTGTGCACAATTCCATTTGAATTAACTTCTTTTGTTTTCAGGTATACTTTTTTAATTTCCTCCTTATTGTCCTTCCTCCTTCTCTTAGTTCATTTCTTGTTGTATATACGTTGTTTCAGGTACAAATGCAAGCTGCAACATTGTAAAATCTCCCACCGCTGCTTTAAACCACACAAATTCATCCAATTTGCTAAGATTCCACGTTCAAATTATTTCGAATTCCGCACGCTCGTATTTTTCCCGTCCAAACAAGCAATAAAAACGAAATTATTTTTAAACGAGCGGGCGACATCTGCCGCGCTACTCGACAACAACGGCTAACGATCGCGTAAATATAAAATTTATCCGTAACACTATATCGCACGTGTTTTCGATTTTAATAATTTAGAAGGAAAGTACCGCTTAAAATTATCTGCAATCATCGCCGTCGACTTAATCGAGTTCTGAGCAGCGGTGAAACTCTGACGTTCGTCGATCGATGGTGAAGAGAGCGAAATCGAGTTAATTTCTTTCGCGGAACGTAGATATTTCAAATCGAACAGGCTTACCGGTCCAATTAAAACAGTGTAAGAACGTAAAAAGTACTCGTCTAATTAAATTTTATTCGCGATTACGGGATATTAGCAGGTAATAAGTTTTAAACGTTTATTCGTGTAGTATACGTCTTGTGCATATGGATGGATGAAGAAGGAGCTAATCGACAGCTGTTTTACGTCGGGTTTCTGGCGAGGTTATTGGATAATATTAAAAATTATATATCCCTCGGTGAGGATATGGAAAATTGATACAAAACTGTTCAAAAATTTCGTTAGACAGGTAAATTTAATGACACTGCGCTAAGATGAGATAAGATTTATAAAATTGATATGAGGAACAAAGACCAAAAAGAATACAACAGGAGGAAAACAAAGATCCAAGGATAGACACATTGTTAGATATTACATTCAATTTTGCATGAATATTAGGTGCAAAATAAATCTGTTTTCGATGGATTCTGGACAAGCTATACTCAAGCACAAGGAAAGGCTATTGGTGTAGAAATGCTCAGAGGAACTTCGAAATCTATACAAAACGAGGTAGAAGTAGCATGTAATGGCAAAAGGGTAAGATACAAGTGACGAAAGACATCATATTAACTGAGCAAAATAGTTACCTGTATGCGAAGCAGAATATCTGAAGAGGAGAGTGAATAGTACGTTCCATCATTTAGTTGCAGAGTAAGAGTTATGACGAATGGAAAACGTGGAAGATGTGTTTGAAGGCGGTCGTTGCAATTGATGGTACGACTTGAGGAGAAACTGGATACCTTCAAAAATTTTTAAAGCAAAGCGGAATTGACCCGAAACATTTAAGAGCTAAACGTCCATCCGCAGGTGCGGGAGCTCGTTAATACTTGAATACCAGAAGACTTGAACATTAAAAAGATTCTAGACTAGAATATTTTTAGCACAAAATTTAATATAAAGATAATATGAGGAGCTTCAAATAAACCTTACTCCTTTATAAAGTACGCCCAACTATGGTAGTATGCGGAAAATGAACTTGAACAAAAGGAAAGCCCCGGTATTTTACGCTAGAATGAGCCCAAAACAATCGCTGCGGATTTTCAAAAAAATATTTCTTTGTCCAACGTACCGATCAACGATACCCGTTCAATATCCACGTGCTTGCTACTGGATATTCAATTTCTTACGCCTATCCAAAAATCATTGGTTATAAGAGGCCCCGCGAAGTATGTTCCTGTTTATTCGATTTTCTAATGAACCACTTGACACCAGAAATTACAGGCCTCATATTTTGCGATTCTACCGGAAGGTAAAATAAAAACTTCGGATCTCTTCGTTTTCTACCGATTTTTCCAAACATTCCTGTATGGAATGCGACAAACACGTTGGTATGATCAATCTACGTATTTGTCGTCCGATGATTAGCATGAACTAATACGAATTCTTCGAAACACAACCTATAAAACAATTTTTTTTGTTCGAAGATCATCCTAGAGCAGTGCGGGGCAGATCCGCATATTTCGGGGAAATTACGGCAATCATTGCTGCAAAAAAGAAAGATATTGCAAGAGGTATTGCACCAAGATATGCTGTACTGGACAATGAGGAATTTGACATGATTCTGCATCAATTCTGCAGCTGCCGATTTTTTTAAAAATGTACCACATAAATAAAAAATAAACTTATTTTTTTGTTCATCTTACTATCTGGATGTAGACTTTACTCAGCTTAAAAGACACGTTGTGCCAAAATAAATAACATTAAAAACTTGATTTTCTGAACAGCACAATCCTTGGTTTATGCTTGTACCCTTCATATGAAGTTCTAACAAAAATGGATGATAAAAGTTGAGCAACAAACATTTGAGAATGGTAGCGTAGCTAGTGGCCTCAGCGTACCGGATTTGAACCCAGGGCTCGTCACTCTTAGAGTAACATTTTCCGTAGTATTTCTTGCTCCAAATCTGGCGAATGCTGAGAGTAAACATCTTAAGACGCTCTACGGGCGCAGGAGAAATAATAACTCATGGCCGGCCGTTGCCCCATGTAATTGGCGAAAGCTATTAGGGGATGTAAAGGCATGGATTATTGTTATTATTGCTGTGTTTGGAAACATTTCTGCATCATTAAATTTTTATATATCTTAGCACCAACCTATGGCCTTTGCCTAACATGTCTTTCCATCTGATTATAGGAAAATATAATCTGACGCTGCGTTCATTGAAATACGGTAAATCAAGACGCGTACATATCTGTTATTATCGAGTTAACGACAATTTCGCGAGCGTACGCAGCTTACTCGAGTTCAAAACCAATCGACTACCGGCCGAAGTGGTCAACTCGTCCGGAGTAATGCGCTCTTCGCTTGTTATGATTCAATCATCGCGTATATAACAGCAACAACAACGCCATTCCATTATTTTCATTTATAACGAGATGAATTCAGTTCTTGGTCACCTTGTAGTACTCGTTTCTTGGAATTTCGTAGTATGGTAGGCAGGTAATAGGTAATTGTACGCTTCGGAGCAGGCTTGACGTCTAGGCAGAATGTAATGGAAACGGTAGCTTGACGGTAATCGCTTTTGTCTGAACTTGGCCATTATGATGTCCGTTAAGAACTGTATCATCAGGAAGGGAGTCAACGTTGGTTTTGCATTTGTTCAAAATTGGATTGGTTTTTTGCTGAAGAAGTGGTTAAATATACAGGGTATTTCATAAAACTCGCTTAATTTAAAATATTTTCGCCTAGGAAATACTTCCGGTTGAACCGGAAGTTGTTACCATTTTTCTTATTTTAACTACAATGGTATGCTTTTTATCAGCTTAATCGATTGTATACAGCGCATGTAAATAATTTTTTGATTTGTTCATATAATAAAATCAATATTTTTGTTTGATCTTCTGGCATAGTTATCAGTGGCAGTACCTTTGTCGCTCTCATTTCTTTCCTACGCCAGTTTGATGTTCATAACTGTTTAAGATCAATGAATGAGCAAATAGTGCCGGTATTGCCTTATGAAACAGCACTACGTTCACAAAGTCGCGTTGTAAGGATGCGGCTCATAGCTCATATGCAGAACTGGATTGGTTTGACCAAAGCTTTCCCAGACAATGGATTGGTCGCAATGGACCTATTTTTTTGCCACGACGAGCGCCAAGCTTGACGCCTACGGATTTCTGTGTGACTCAATAACTCGTTGAGTTAATTGGTGAAGTTGAGGAAGTACTATAGAATAACTTACAAAGATTGAATTAGTTGGGCGCTGTTATACGGCGACTTCAGTTCTGCCTTCTGCTGGAGATGATGCCGAAGATGTGAATGTTTTTGGTGAATTTTATTTGCTTGTATTGTGCATATGTTAAATTATTAGCTAATTATTAAAACTCATTTGTTACACAAGTTTATGAAAGTGTTTTATTTAGATTGAGGTCAGGTGTCTTAGCAGCGAATTTGGCCAATTGATTTCTAAAGAAATTTATCGCACTTTTAATATTATTTTTAAATATTGCTCTAAACAAAACTTCTTCTGCTGAGTTACAAAATAAATTGACGAATTAGTTTACTGCTGCAGAAATCATCATCAAAAGAATTTCCTTTTACTATGAGACGGTCTTAATTCGCAAGGAAAAAAACTTAACTGATATTAGCCAGAAAGGAAACTTCCATCCCGCTCCATCGATGTTTTATCTTCCCATTTTGTCTTAATTACTGCATTTCAACTGGAATAATTGCTTACAAATATAACATGCGCACAAATACGTTCTCCAAAATATTATAAACCCTTTACCACGATTTTCCAAACAACTTCATTTCTGGGCGTTGATTTCTAAATAAGTAACTTTGATTGCTTATATTTATATTGCAATACCTTCGATCGACTCCAAATTATAAGAAGTTTGCACATTTTATTGAAGAATGAAACCAAATGTTCTCTAAGTGGCAGGACGGCAGCTCGGAAACAAAGTCAAATCATTCCTATCGACTGGAAAGGCGGTTCCAAGTGGATATCTTCTGTTAGTTAAAATTATTAACATATTACCTTTTCTCGCAGAGCAAATTTCAAACTAATCAGAGCAGTGAGGGTCAATAGAATAGGGTTGTATTATTGGATAAAATCTGTTAATTTCTTCTTACCAATTACCTAAACTATGTTTGACTAATCTGTTATAAACACACCAATTATGCTGCCTTTAACGAATAAACGAATAACTCCCATTGCTAAACAACCAACTTGAAATGGCTCGAAAGAAATAGTTCTCACGTAAAAGAGTCAACTTGCTCAAAAGAAACTGGAACGATTGCTTTTGGGAATCGAAAACCACGGGAAGATGATTTGGTTTACACATTACACCTAATTGAAGCTACTTTTTGAGTTTCAAGCCAAAAACCAAAATTGCAAACTAACGTGGAACTGTGAGTCTCGCGCTATGAGCCCAATAGTATGCTGGTATTTTTCCCTCGTGAGACTCTAACTAAATACGAGGGTTTTCTAGAAGGTTTTAACACGCAACAAGAAAATGGCGTCAAAAGATATTTTTTGAAAATTTCAGTCATGTTGGACGCTCAATTATTGTTTAACAGTCGATGTTGTTGTAAAAAATGGAAAGAATTAAATATCGAGCAGCCATTAAATTCTTGCATTTGGAATATCGATAACACCGGAAAGGTTTACCAAATGGTGCTAAACGACCGTCGAATTAAGGTTACAGAGAGAGCAGAGACTGTAGGCTAGGAAAACTAGGGCATGAAAAAGAATGAAAATTTCTAACGCCTTGTTGAAGCAGTTTAGGTTAGAAGATACCAACCACTATTTGGACGGATTTAAATGATGGAAAGACAAAAAGTAAAATTCACCGCATTAAGTCGAGTTCTAAGATGGAACATATCCTACGACAACGAGAACAATTAACCATGGCATTTCTACGCTACTGCCCTAACTACGATAGAGAAGATTCCACCGTCATCGTAATAGAAACTTGTCTACGCCTAAGTAGTAGCACCAACCGGCGACTTCTTTATCGACAGTTAAACGAACGCTCTCTTGATTACCCTTTGAAGATCTT
Source organism: Oryctes borbonicus (assembly GCA_902654985.2). NCBI lineage: Eukaryota > Metazoa > Arthropoda > Insecta > Coleoptera > Scarabaeidae > Oryctes > Oryctes borbonicus. Next base: position 4,535,656 of record LR736870.1, read on the forward strand.
CATCATAAACAACGATTGGTACTTAGGGTCATCGTCGTCTCCGTTGACCACACTTCCTAGAACGAGACGGTCGATAAATGGGACGATGTGCCCGTACACAGGTAAGATATCTTTTCTGTGCGCGCATGTAAGCACATAATATACACACACTCCAATAGTAAAACGTCTAACATAAGTAAATAAGCATTATACCAGCTTACAATTACATAAAATTCCCATCATCAGATCGAAGCGGTTGCACGTTGTCCGCTGGATGAACACGATTCATTCGAGACTGTGTATACGTTCGCGATTAGGTTTTTATTGCTGCGTTTGTGTCCGCCTGGAGAGAATCTCACGTGTGTAACGTTGCTATACGGATGATTAGATTGAAGGAGAGAGGAATGCGAGTCGTTTAAAATTTAATGAAAAGTATTTACCGATTGTAGTTATGGGGAAAATTGATTTCGTGTAGTCGTTAGGTAAGAGCTTTTTGTGATCCTGACGGTTGTAATCGCCGTGATACTGAATAGGCACCAATCGTAAACGGTGTATTTGATGGATTAAAAATTCGTTGTAAATCTGTGGGAATGTCTTTTTTCAGCAAAGCTATTTATTAACTTAGAAAACTTTGCTGGTTGATGGATGCTACAAAATACAAAATTATTTGAAATTTTTTGCTTTGTATTTGGAAATGCACCAAAAATGCTTTGCCATTGCGGACTAACAAGAACAGTCACCGAGGATTTGTCCATATCTAAGGAATATTTGACTCGAATACTACCATCAGAGACTATCCAAACAACACAACGCTAGGAATCCTCTAAGACCATTAGCAAGTCGATTTTTACTAGTTCTTTAATCGCATAAAGTCCAACAATCCTTGTTTTGAGCACGCCACTGAAAATACCAACAGAAATGATAACAGCCCGTTACAGCACAATACTCTAAAATATGATATCCTAACGAAATCGCAGTTGGCGAGCGTGTTCTTCTCTAAGAAGAGAACGGCCGGCCATCGGGGAGAATCATGCCTTTCGTATAATAGATAACACATAGTGTGTGCATGTGCGATTCGCGATTGTCGAATCAATAAAATAAAGTTAACTCTGCTGGCGATATCCCGTCGCCGTTGCAACGTGACGCCGAGTCGTCGCTCGTTGTCGATTGCATTTTATTTATGCGAAATCGCGCATAAACATAAAGGAGGAAGCGGAGAAAAAAGCGAGGAGGGAGACAGTTGGTCGCTATTTGTACCTATCTTCGCGTTGTAAATTAAAAGATCGGTTCAATCGATGCGGTTGTCGATACTTGTACGCTTACAATTCTCTAATCTGTTCATTTTCTTCTGCTTATACGTATAAGGATTGTTCAATAAAAGCCTCAGTTTGATCTGCATGATAACAGTTGGATGTTGAAGTAGAGGTGACGCATTTGCCACAAGTTCTTCTTGTCTGCTTTTTCTCGAACTTTATCAACTTTAACTGATGTTCAATTTTTGGGTATTGGAGAACATCAGCCAATAAACATTTTTGAGAATTCTTAGATACGAAAGAGTTTGGTATCAGCATCAATGCTAAATAATATTCAAATGGGTCCTAAGAGATCGTTCTTCTGGATGATAATATCCTCTCCCGAATAATCCCAATGCTTGAGGATTTATTCGTTTGTGTCTGTTAGGATGTCCTAATCGTCCTACCGCATTTCCATGGGATTTATATGTCTTTGATACTATAAGCAAGCTGGCAATTCCCTCCAGATCCCAAAGCAGCTCATCACTAAAGAATTGTACTAAACAACTATCACCATCGTAATTCTAATATTGCGATCGGAATTAAAATATAGTTCGGGTGTTACCTCTCTCGAAGTTTCCTTCGCATATCCTTCTTGAGGCGCCTTCGGACGTCACAATAGAACTCCGCATTAATCGTCCGACGTGGAGCTACGAACTCTTTATGCGTAAGCTCATGCATGTCCACTATTGGCATTTAGAAAATGCGATCTATCCGTCAAAATAACTACTGACAAAATTTTACAGATGGCAAGTCCAGCATGGTTTTTCTCATGACTTTGGTTAAAGGTTGTTAATTGAAAATTTCTGGAAATTAAATTAAATGCAAATGAATAACGCATATTTAAACAATGGATTAGTCCAACGATCGAGGTCGAAGTCGAAATTTGAAAAACGGGGAAATTGTGATCAACAACTGTACAAGCATGCTTTTGGAAATTCTATTAATGACGCTGAGTAAATTACTTGCCAAGTGGTCGATAAATTAAAGGTGAAGTGAATGTAATTCTTAAATTTTAGCCTTCTTCACGTTCTTCCTGTTTCCAAGCTTGAGGCAATGGTTTTTTAAACGGAGATCAACGAAACATCAAAATTGTCAAAAATGTAACTGAAATCAGATTGATTTGATTGATGTGTAATGTTTTTTGATGACATTTTTTAACCGTCAATGGTTCTAGACTAAATTTGTAATATGTAGAAGAAAATAAATAAGACATTTATTCCTTTCCTTATGTTGTTTAGACTTTTATGCGATGAATTAGGGATTTTTCAGCCTCTATACTTTTTGGGATCAGGGTCATAAGTGAACTTTGTAAATTTGTAGCCTCTCTATTTAATAATTATTTTTTCTATAGCAGATGTTAAAGATTGCTTTGTTCTATTCAAAATAATAGATCAAGTATCATTTTAACCGCAAGGGTAGATAAAATAATACTTTAACAGCAAAGGTAGATAAAATATATGTACATAAGTGGGTCCGTTTAATCTTTCCTCCATTCTGTGGCAAAGACCATCTCATGGTCCACAATCCAGCTCCTTTTCACTTTATCTTATTCAGGTCTACACATTCTTACATTACGATCGTTAGGGGATTGCCAAATTAAAATCTTTCTCCGTTATAATTTCTAGGTGCAAATCCACGACCTTTTAAGCGTCATCCAGCAGTTCTCATACTACTCGGAAAATTGAATTCTGTTATTGTTTTCATGCAAGCGGCAAGTGATTTTTCCCTTATATAGTTTATTAGATTTAAGTCTTCGTCACTATTTGAAATTCTTTTCCTACCCGACCCAATAGTTCTTGAAAGGAATTTATTTTCCTTTCTTTCGAAGAATTGTTCTGCAAGTCCAAATTCTCTAGCAACAATTGCACAACTTCATCTACTTTCCGATTTTCTAACAATTCTTGGATTCTGTACACTGTTTGTACGAGTCATTTTGGTGATAAAATGTCTACGTGAGTTTTCATGGTCGCCGGTTAGGCTACTTTCTTCGTTGCTGAACTGGTTATCAATCAGTGTAAAGTAGCAGCAGAAGAAGTCATGAAAGCGACCCGTAGGAGTGTGGACGAAACGTCGGCAGAAGCTAGTCCGAAAGAAAAGAAAATAGTATTCATCATTACAATAGGAACAAGGAATTTTTTGGCCGCAAACATACTTCGCAAATTCTTGCAACAAAGTTTTCTTCTGAGCCACATGCAGTTAAACATATATAAAACATGTACAATAAAATATGAAACAAGTTATTATTAAATGGTTTTAATGTGTTTGATTAGATTTAGAGTATTTTTACTTAACAGTTAGAATAATGTTATTTGCTATTTCATGCGCTGAAAGAAACAACTGAATTTCACAAAAATTTCAGATTTTTTCAAAAACAGCTGAAGAATTGGCATGAACTGAAGACGAGATTAAGAGAACGTAATAATATACACGACGTTCCATTTAAAAAAACAAACTTGTATCGTACACCAGCCTGTATTCTTGAATTTCTTCGAATGCAAAATATGAGCCGAGTTCGATAATTACCTGGACTCTCTTCCGTAAAAGTAACCTTTAATAAGAGTCCTGCTAAGCTTTCAACCAGATATGTCCTCTAGTTTATCAATGACAGCAACTTAAATTGAGATTTAACAACAATGGAATAAATCCAATATAAAGCAGCGATTAAGTACTTGTTGTTGGGAAGAAAAGCGAATGAGGAGATAAAAATGGAACTCGGCGAAGTTTATGGAAGCTCTGCACCTTCGTTATCGACCATAACATAAAATATTGGATAGCTGAATTTAGACGGGGCCGTATCACGTTTTTGATGAAGCACATTGAGATTGTTCAAATTGGTCGCCGCATCAGAAATGATTAAAAAGATTCACGATGCCGTAATAAATGGTCGGAGATTGAAAGCTCGTGAGATTGGTGACACTGCGGGCATCTCAATGGACAGGGTGCACAACTCATTTGAATGTAAGAATGCTTTCCGCAGGATGGGTGCTGCAATTACTTACAATTGCCCACAAACACGCATCTGTGTCAATTTCAAAAGAACATTCGGCAATGTTAATGTACAATCCAAATGATTTTTCGCGTCGATTCATAGCTGTTGGAGTAATCACAGCATACCGGAAACCAAAAAACAATCCAAACTGTGAGTTTCGCGTGGCTAACTAGCGCCAACGATCGCCAATGCTATATTATCGGCAAACAAGGTTATGGTCACAGTGTTTTAGGGCGTACGCGGCAAAATCCACGTTCCTTGCTATGAAAAGAGCAAAACGATTAATGGACATTTGTGTCGTCTCCATATCAAAATTCCATGAATTGCTTTCGCACCCACCATATTCGACAGATTTAGCTCCGGTGATTATTTCCTATTTCCAGATATGAAAAAATTGTTCGAAAAAAAAAGATTCGGCTTAAACGATGAAGTGATTCAGAAAAAAACGTCCGTGTTGCAAGGTTGGAGAATTTTTTTTTTAGATGAGATATAAAAGATGGAAAAACGTTAGACTAAGAGTATTGATTTCAAAGGAGACTATGTTGAAAAATAAAGCGAATTTTATATATAAAAATGATGGGATTATCTCCTCTCACGCTTTTCTCTAAATTACTTAGGAAAGGAATTATCTTCCACCCACGCATTAAGTCTGTACGCTGTATTTATCTAGCGATCAAATTTAACAATCAAAAAAATTATATTTACAAGAAGAATTTATTGGTTTGCAATATTATCTTAGCACGTATCGAGAGCAGTCACATATAGCATTACGCAAACTTTAAATTCCACAGATATACCGTTAATTCCCATCCGAAATTTATTAATTAACCTCACTTATACACCGAGATACTCGAATTCCATTTGAAACTGAAAAACGGAGTGTTAATAAATCAATACGTCAGATGCTGTAGCGGATAGAACAAGTGTATCTAATTTATATCTTCATGCACGAACGATAACGCGCTTATCTTGTGGCGAGGAAATAGGAAATTGATAAGGAATAGCAACAGCCGCAATGGTAACAACAGCGCCCAGAAAACAGCTGATCCGTTTCGTAGCCGTCTCATTTCTCATCGTACACGACGCGCAGTAGATCGCGGTTCTTTACCCTCTTTCTACTTCTTCTTGGCGTCCACTTCGTCATCGGCTCTCGTGTTGTTAGATACGCGGGGCATAGCATCGCGTAAAGAACATGATACGGTGTCGAGGACGTTGCACCTTCTAATATTTTCTTCGCGGCACATATTTAACAACGTATCAATGTTCACGGTTCGTTTGTCTGTTGAGAATAATATTTAGCGGTTGTAGCTCGTACCTGCGACTATCCCTACATGGATTCCGTACGATGTTCAGCGATAAATTTTGCACGTCGATTTTAATGCTACTTCAACGAAGGTTTTTCTTCAAGTAAACGGCTGAACTTTAATCAATAATGGTGGCATGATGCTTTAATCAAGTATCACTTTGTTTGCTTAAGTATTGAACTTCTTAGTCAAGTATACAATGTTTTTTAGCTCTAGAAAATTCTTTGGCCCAAATATGTCATTTAAAGTAATTTTCTAAATTTTAACACTTTCGGGTGAAGGAAAGAAATCCGTAAGTTCTTGGGGCATGTGCATTGTTTATATTGAGATTGTTCCTTACTAATAATTTCTTCGTATTTTACATCTAGTTATAATACGTGAAGATTAAGGTTGATACATAAAGAAAGTGAAGTTCTAATTGTTACACACTTTCACTTAACGAATTTTGTTGATAACCGTGGACCACTAAACGTGCTTTCAATTAGTTTTCCTCGAAACGCTTCCTCGGAATCAATAATTTCGACATCTTCTGGAGGCGACACTAAATCCCAAGTTTTGTTTTCTTCCAAGGTCTTCAATTCTCACTAATTACCTTTTTACCGACCTGCGTCACCTAATATTGCTTCCTCGGTAGTCTCTGGAACATTTAAAGGAAAATTACCTATAGATAATCTCGTTATGAGATTTGTTCCATAATCGTTCAAGTATTGCGGTGGTTTCCTATTTCTTGCGCTTCATCCAGTAAGTCTCCATTATCCGTTGTCAATATAGCCATAATTAATTTTTTAGTACGAGAACCAAGTTTAGATTTTCTAGCTTCTTTGGGCACATGGTTCTAGGCTGCGCAACCAACAAACTTAATTTTAACCAAATTTCATGTTTGATTTGTATTTCAGCAGGAGTGTTTCCATTTCCTTCACTTCCGCTCTGTTTATTAAGTATGTAGTTGCTCTCGCTGCTTCTCCCCGCATGTCTTTGGCTAATTTTGAATCAAAAATTAAACACCTTTGGATTGATATTGCCATCGATTGTCACATCTCCGGCCCAATTTTTTTTACAACCTCTGTTTTTCTTAAAAGAAGGAAACGTAGGCAAAAATGTGAATAATGATCAATAAATGTGAGAAAATATTATTTTCTATTCATGAGTGGATTGATTGAACCACGAACGTCGGTTGATACTACTTCCAACATCATTTTTGCTTTTCTATCACGGGCGATTGCTTTAAAGGGGAGCCTGGTTTGCTTATATGTAATCATGCATCACAGATACCAACAGATGGATTTCTTGACGAATGACCCATTCTTCTGTGAACTATATTATCTCGTTCATTTGTGTTTAAACCGACTAGCACTTTCCTGCTAACAAAGTTTAAATTTCCAGACAAAGAACTTGTTAATATAACTTTACCAGTTACCATCATTAACATTTCCTTGTTTTTAAATAGAATTTGATATCCTCCTTCTTTTAATTTTCTAACTGACAATAAATTACAAGAAAGATTTTTAGATACCCAAACCTTTGTATTTTGTACAGTTCTTCCACTATTCGTTCCCACGTGCAAATTTCCTTGTTTAACAGCTTCAATACTTTCATCCTTTTTCGCTATACATAGATTTTGCGACACTGCTTCTTTATTTATTACTAACTTGTCAGCATTTAAACTTACCAAGTGATTTGCTGCACCATTATCAATTATGAATTTCCTGAAAAATGAAATTTCTTCTTCAGCTTTGTTTTCGACTACATTTGCATTTTGTTCATTCCTTGGTTCCACTTCTTCACATGGTAACGAAATGGAAACCCACTTCCTGGTTTCCTTTTTTTTTTCCTTATTCCATCACTTTTTCGTTCGAACAGAAAATGCTACATCCGAACTCCATCTTTTTATTCTTTCGTGCTTCCTCCATTCTTCTAACTATTTATTCTGAACAAATTCAGCTGTAACTATTGATTCGTCTTAATAGAAGCATAATGTGTACTGCTGTGGTTGCTGCTTGCAACCTTTCATTGTCAAGCGACGCCAACAACAATTGCGATATAATTTTCTGCAGCCTTATATATCCATTTATAGATATTTCTGGGTATTTATTGCTTTATGAGGATTAATTGAGATTTTCCCAGATCAAAATAGGAATTTTAAATGCGACAAAAATTTAGACCCTGTGCATTTATTACATTAATATAAGCGAAAAAAGCAAAAGGCCAGGGGCGACCGAAAGCTGTAAGTGAGCGGGATAAACGCATGATATTGCGGTGTGCATCCGATTCTTCTGCGTCGGCGAGAGTTATTGCAAAACAGGCGGGGGTACAAACGCACGTGTGTAATGTTCAAAGGATTTTAAAGGCGTCACCGGTAATATCACGGGAGAAAATGTTGAGAAAACCGCCACTTTCGGCGAAACACAAAGAAGCGAGGTTGAGATTTGCTGAAGAACACGTATCCTGGAAGAAACAATGGGAAAAAGTTATATTTTCCGATGAGAAACGTTTTAATTTGGACGGACCGGATGGGTACTCGCATTATTATCATGATCTGAGAAAGGAACCAAAAGTGAAAATGACCAGACAATTAGGGGGTGGATCTGTGATGATATGGGCAGTGATTGGATTTCGCGATAAAAGTGGGATAGTGTTTTGCACAAACAAAATGACATCTGTGACGTATAAAGACTTATTGCGTGACAATCTACTACGTTTTGGAAACCAATGGGCCGGGCGTAATTTTGTTTTTCAACAAGATAAGGCACCAATTCATAAAGCAAAAACCATTACTGAATGGTTTAAAGAGAAAAAGATTAAAACTTTACAGTGGCCGGCACGGTCGCCAGACTTAAACATTATTGAAAACATGTGGGGTGAATTGGCACGTCGCGTTTATGCCGGAGGCCGTCAATATTTCACGGTACAAGAACTGAAAACTTCAATAGTGACTGAATGGCTGAATATCCCTCAAAATTATGTGTTAAATTTATATAAATCTATTAATAACCGACTATTGGAAGTGATTAAGAACAATGGAGGATCTACGCATTACTGATCGCTCATTTGTTGATTTTTGTTTTACATTTGCAACAGAGCGTCTAAATTTTTGTCGCAGAAATTATTTAAACATGGGAGTAATAATTTATTATTTAGTTCATATATTACCGGAGGAGATATTTTTAAGTTTATTTTACTTTTATGAATAAAAACTGAATTAGATATGTTGCTAGTTTCGCAAAGAAATGTTGTAACCCTTAAAACCCGTAAAACATCTTACCGCGTCTTTTTTTGTCGGGGAGTGTACCTTCTACGTGTTTCGAGGTTCTTAACTGTTGCTGGGTTTTCACTTAATATGCCTTTGTCTTGACAAATAGTTTTTAGGGTTTCCATAATTACCTTTGCTGATGTTTTTGCTGTTATCCCACATTCTTACTCTATCCTTTACATCTTCAAGTTGGCAATTTCACAAAGCATAAACTTACTAAATAACATCTAAACAAAACCAACTGCATAACAACAAAAATAACAGAAGTGGTACTCAATATATGGTTCTAACCGACACGAACTTTGGGATCAATTTTAGTTCGTTTCCTAGATTATTGCCCAGAATTCAGTACTACGTCGTCTCTACTGTTAAGTCTAATTTGCGTTCATAGTTTTCTTTTTTTGGGGGGTAAGTTTGTTTTCTCCTTTTTGTCCTGCAATGATACATATATTATCTTCTTACATATCATGTAAGTGCTAAAAATAGATAACAATATTTCAAGAGAAATCGAAGAGAAAGGACTACAAACTAGTAAATAAAATTTAAAAAAAATGTTGAAAAAATACAGCATTATTGACTTCTTTGAAACAAAAATTTAAATGGAATTTGGGAAAGGTTTGAGATCTATCCTCGTATTTTTTGCATCAAAAATTCGATATTCCTCGACACAATAGTGACAAAAGAAAGGACCATCTCTGGTTTCTAATTGGATCATTTTCTAAATTACACGTTCAACAAAACATACAATAAAAACCAGTACCCAAATCAATCCTTTCATTGCATTGTATATAGCAAACAACGTTATTTTTCCTTTTACTCGAATCTCATTAAACAACATAAATTTGCTCAACAACTATTGTATCTGCTCGCGAAGCTTGAAAGAATACCGCGTAATGTAAATAAAACGAACGAATTCGAAAGGAACGGCGTGGCATCGCGTCGTCTTCTTCACTATACCTAAGAGCAAAACGATTTGCGTGATGTCGCTGCCAGGCTGTATAAACCCGAAAGATTGAGTTTAAAATTACACCTTTCTATACGCGAGCCGATTCAATAACTCCGAGTCGGTTACGAAAAGATGCAGGAATCAGCGCTATAAGTAACATTGTTCGCGTGTACGTATAAATAAAAGATCAGTTAGGTAGGTAGCCTGGTTGGGTGTACGAGTCGCGCGATGAAAGCGATGGAATGCAGAAGAAATTACGGTTAATAAAACATTCGTTATTGAATTAAATTCGGTTTAAAGAATAATAGCGCCTGCCACGAGCAATGATTCCTATGAACGCCGCCGAGCGTGACGATTTTAAAAAAGGTAATCGTGCGGTGGCGACGGCAAAGAAAGGAGCGGAAGGTGCTATGCGGATTACTTTTGTAGGTGCAGCAATCAGCACTTCACTATCAGCCATAGTGCAGTCTTCTATTTATCCGCGAAAAAAACGCTGCGGTTTCTCTTCCAGTTAATAATCTAAGCGAAGGAGTTTTGTCTCTAATATACAGGATCATTCACGACAATGACCTATTAGACGTATCTCTTTCACTAAGAACAAGTAATTTTTTAGGTTATTGTGCATTGTTGCGGGGCAAATAAATGCAGTTTCCATTTTCGTCAATACACGCAACACGAATCCAAAATTATTTTTTTATTTATTACAGTAGAGGGGATGCGCTTATTGTCTGCTACGAATTTTCAGAATTAAACTAAGATGCTAACAGCGAGAGCTTTTAATGAAAAAATGTTCTTTCTCTCGAACCTCAAATAATGCGAATAAAACGAATTTCGAAACATTCGCATTGCGCATCACGTAGGAATGTTTCCCGGCTCATCCGTGTCTGTAGAGTCTACAATTGTTTCGTTGTGTAACATCGTTGCGGCCAAATTATGTTGATCGCATATCAAAATGAAGGAATTATTGCAATAAGGATCCGTTTTTCATAATTATTTATTTAAATTAAGCAAACGCGTTAACATTTTTTTTATTAAAGTTTTTATTTACGGTTACTAAACATTTAATTAAGGCTATTATTCAACGTTTTTCTCACTATGAGCCTTTCAGAAGAATCTGAAGGATCTTTTAGCGTATTCCGCAAAGGCCTGCGTTTAGATCTCAACCGCCGATATTAGGAATTATAAAATAAAACACATCCGTTTATGTAAATAATTTATTACAAAATACAACCATAGCGGCCAGCGCCACAGGTGGGTCCATATATGCATATCATTCATCAATTCTATATACATTATGGTCGTGTATAATATATTGTGAAGGTAATGGCGATATATAAATATGGGAAATATGAAAGAATTTAAGAAGTACAATATGTCTATCATCAATTATTAAATCTATTCGGAAGTATTTATTGGATAAAAGTGAAAAATTTGTTACGATGATAAGAGGCTAATTTAATTCTTACAGATTCATTAAAAATTAATAGAATTTGAGTGCATTTATCGGTGAAGTTTGTGTATTGAATTAAGCTAGAGCTTGTATAAATTGAGCAATGTATTTGTATATCTCTTATCGTAGTCCAACAATATTTTTTAATATAAATTATCAATAAAGGATCCTGTAATACTAAACAAATAAACAAAAAAACGCTACCTTTACATATTTTATATAGCATAAGCCTACAATTAAAAGAGGTAAAGATAAGAGGAGATAAAAGGGTTTGCTTGATATCATAATATCTTTCACGTCACTTATTGGATAATTAAAATCGGAATCAACCTATCGCGCTATCTCTCGCGTCGTCCTTTTTTTACGACTGTAGCATGTATACGACACGGGTCGTAAATTATATCCGTATAGTAGTGACACAGCTTGTGTATAGAAGAAAGACATCCACGAATTTTACTATTGACTTTAATGGGACAGCAAGCTCATAAAATCCAACCAGCAAAAACGTCAGTGAAGACTTGCCCGTGTGTATGTGAGCACAGTGTGCAATCGACACGAAAAGTATCGCCACGGACGAATTAAATAAAAATTGTTTGTTGTAATTTGTCGATGAAAAAAGGTCCTTTTGTTTGTTTGTTGTTGTAATACAATCAGAAGCAGCGGTTCGTCATAGAGTTAGTTTTTAAATTATTTGGCAGATGTGAATGTACGTGAATAAATCTAACCAAAACAAAAATTCATGTACACCCTGTATAATAACCCCTTTCTCGACGAAAAAAAATATCTGGAAGAACAAAAGAAGAACAAGAAGTTATTGCCCGTGAAATGAAAATCTTCAGAATGTGCAAATTAAGCAAGCAATTGAGGTGGTTGCAACGCATGACCAGGATGGACGAAAAATAATGATGATCTATTTTATTCAATAAATCCACGTACGAAGGCAGTTTGGCAATTACTTGGTCGCGCCAATAGCAGAGAAATAACGATTGGCGAAGCTGTGAGCATTTCGACTGGCCGGGTGCGCAACATTTTAACAACTCGCTTGAATGTAAAGAAACTTTCCGCCAGATGGGTGCAGCGATTGCTCACAACTGACCATAAACACGCAGTGTGTTAAAGGAATGTTTAGCGATGTTAAAGCGCAATTTGAATGAATTTTGGCGTCGATTCGTAACTGTAGATGAAACATGAATTCATCATAGCACACCAGAGATCAAAGCACAGTCCAAACTGTGGATTTTCTGCCACCAACCAGTGCCAAAGAACGCCAAAGACACTTTATGGACAATAAGATCATGGTCACAGTGTTTTGGGATGTAAACGGCATGATCCACGTTGGTTACCTTGAAAAGAGCTAATTAATGGGGAGTATTGCCAACTTATATCAAGAAGTAATCACTGAATTTAGAGTCATCATATTTATTTATCAAAATTAATTCGGAAGTAAATAATTAACTGATGATCATTTTTCTTACTGGAAGAATACTTCTGCGTCTTACTGTACGCGCATACTTATCGTTCAAAGTGCTTTTTTTTTCCTTGTGTCATCTTCTGTTTTAACTATTAGCGGCCTAAGTTATAGCCAAAAAATGCCGTTAATCTCCGTCTAATTGTACATACATTAGAAATTAATAACCATTACGACCAGATGAAAAGATAGTTGTAATTGTACAATGTTGAGGATGCCATAATTGTCGTATCCCGGAGAGTATCCATAAAATATTTCGTCGTCATTGTATTTACGAAAATGGATCTAATTCCGCGTGTTTAATTATTTGTTTATAGTTTCGTAGATGCGGATAGCTGGCAAGGACGTTAGCATTAACCTGGAAGGCTGGCCGTTGACGCCTCGCGTTTTTGTCAAACTTATAAAAAAATTGTACCGTAAACGTGTGAAAGCTGTGAAGAGACACGCAGCCATTTCGGATGAAATATGCATATTTTTTGCTTTAATAACGTACTTTTGTATGGTTCTTATTAGCTTGGCGTTTGAGGATTAAAAAGCAAACAAAAGCAAAATGGAATTTTGACTTTTTTATATGCTTCTTTAGACGAGCAAAAATGCAAATAAATCTACAGATTAATTGATCAAGAAGAGGCGTGTATACTTTCGTTTCAGGAATGTTTACAGTCTTCCAAATATAATACTGGAGATTTCTGCTATTATTTGTTTGTAGTAATTCCTCTAAATCTTGAAGCTCGCTAGCAAGTAAAGATTTTTTTACCTCCGTCTTCTTTGAGCTCAGCAGAGGTCGCCTAGAAGACGTTTAGCAACGAATTATCATCATCAATAATTATGTTCCTCTTCCCCAATTCAAAAAACTCTTGGCATTAGATTCAAAGCAACTTTGTACAGCTGTTTGGGTGTAAATGAGGCAGGTTATGTCAATTAGTGCAGAACTAGTCCATTGAAGACGTTTTCAGGTCTAGCACGATATTCTTACTAAAGTTACTTTAAAGACGTGTGAAAGCAACCCAAAAAGAAAATTGGGTAGGAGTACAATCTACTGGGAGGAACTATGGCGGCTAGGGACGGAAGCCACTGTCTTCTATGTGAAAATCTTGGCGCTGACCCCAATAATACATTGTCTAATTTGCCCTAAAGGACCTGCCTGTTAGAGAGTAAAAGTCCCAAATGCAGGACTCGTTGGGAGATGAGAGGTTATGTCGCAAATGGACATATGTACGCTAGTTGAATCACAGTCCCTGAAACAAAACACGTTCACGCAGTATTGGCGAAGAGCCACAATAGAAATTGAAGAAGTGAATAGATTGGTTAAGACGAATTCGGCATAATGTTACACCGTCCAGGACATTCCATTAGACCATCTGTGCGTCTTATGAAAGGATGAGAACTCCATCGCCCATGATAACTTTTTGAAGAGATGGGATTAAATTAATTCCTGCTACTACTAACCAATGAAGCACCTCTTCAGGAAAAGACTAACTGAAGACTTATCATCTCGGGACCGCGAAGCTGAAGACGAAGCAATGGAACATTTTATCGGAAAATGTTCTGCGCTGGAATCAATCAGCAGGACCGTACTGGGTGAGCAACGACTTGACCTCTTCTGAGCAACGCACTAACTTGCGCCAACGCAATGGGCGTACTCTATCATGTTATAGATTGCATATGTTACAAGAAAAACGAGAAAAATAAGGCTCCAAATTGCTTCTTTAATGTAAAATTTTTAAATAGATGTATTGAGTTCATCAGCATTGATTCTACTAACTCTTTTACATTTCAATGTCTAGAATCTAAAAGACATTCTTCATTTCAATGAAAATCATTTTAATTTGTAGAAAAATTGATAGGAGAATGATATCAAGCAAACCTTCTGTATCACACAAAAATACATACATTTTCCTTGATTTTTTAATTACAAATATACAAATTACCGTAAATTATATAACAACTTCTAATTTGTTAATTGAGGAAAAACATCATTAATTATGATAAACATCAGGCTGGCCATTCAGTTGGGATTAGAAAATGTTATAATCTCGTTCCATATTTAGTCAGAAGGTAATAAAACCTGTCGAAAAATGATTTGACCTGACCCAAATTCCTTTTGTTACGTGTATTTTCTTCGATAATTGCTCCAAGAGAATGAGTATGTAAAATATACATTGGCTAGCAAAGAAAAGTGAATATCCAAACTATCTTTTCAAACATCCTGTATAACGTTGTCAAAACTAGGTTTTATAGGATGCGATTTACTTTTACTTTACCCGCCACCATATTTAACATTTCTAAAGATCTAAACAGAGATCTCCCATTTACTTGTTTTAAAATGAACAAATTTCGTAAATAAGTAAAAATTTTGTTGTAAGCATTAACTGGAACGCGTAACTTACAATCACTTTGAATTTTAATCGACTCGCTAACGCAAAAATGAGAAGTTCAACGTATTCACATTTGTTCTATCGATACAATTCCGGTGATTGCAAGCGCTGTACCTTGGAATGTTCTGCAATGTAAATATACGAGTAGAAGCAGTGTTTATACCGCTTCCTGTAGTAAAAGTGTCAAGCAATTAGTCGGGTATTCGAAGTACTTTCTAAATAAATGATATTCCAAGAGCAATTCGCTTTTTGTTTCATTCCATTACATTAACGTTAACACGAAAAAGTTATTGGTCTAAGCAGTAATAAGTGGAAGGTTTAGTTAAATTACAATTATTGTAGCTTCCATGGATTTCGCGTCTATAAAAATTAGCCCCACAGACGCTCATATTTATAGGGTTACTTAAATAAATAAGCAGGTTGATGGTAAATATCGTAGGCAAGTGTAAATAGAGGTGTTCATGTAACGAACTACGTATATAAGAAATAAATATGTATAGCAGGATTTCGTTTAAAGTACTTTTTTCAACGTTGAATAATGATAATAAAGATGAGCTCAGGATGTGTCAACATTACTCTTAACGACATCCATGCGTATAATTGACTTTTGGTTTCTTACATTTTTTTTTTTTTCTTACAAGAAGGTATAATAACATGCTAAACAAGTAAACAAACAACTTGTGTGTACGTAAGTACCTAAAACTATTATCGTCATGAGAGATTGCAAGCTGAGGATAAGATTAAAACAGGTGATCAGATGGTTTGTATTTTGTTTTCTTCTTTCGAGGTTTTTAGATTAATTTTTTCATGGTAAGGTAAATTGGTAACTGCAATGGTATCCTTTCTTTAGTTATTCTCCTCCGTGAGAAATAACAACAATGTACATATATGAAAATTCTAATTCAAAAGTTTAATTTTATGTAGGACCAGAGCCATTTGTATTAGAGAGAATTCCGTTTCCATAAAGTCTATTTGGAAAATTTTAGCATCTTCGTGTTTATGTGAAATGGAACGCCATTGTCTTCTAGAATTGTTATGTCCTTTTTACATTCAATGCAGATACATTTCTTCTAAGGCATGAGACAAAATAACTGTTTGGTCCACATTCCCTTGTGTCCAAAATATTCTGGTGTCCATAGCAGATGTTATTCATTGGTCTGTAGGAGGGAAGGCTGAAAAGATTCAAGCCCTAACATGAAGATCGCGTTAGTTATCAACAATACTCTGGTTGCCTTGAAAAATATTCCTGAAAATTTCAGTCATGTTGGACGTTCAGTTGTTGTACTGTTCTTTGTATCAGACAATGTTAATATCTTTGTAAAAATGGAAAAAATCGGATATCCAGTCGTCATTAAATTATTGCAGTTATTGCAAATTAAAGCAGAGAACGGGAACTCATCTGTTACAGTGAACGATGAACGTTCGGGAGGGCCAAAAACTGGAACCACTGCCGATAACATCAGAAAAATGCACCGAATAGTGCTAGACGGCCGTCGAATCAAGGTTACGGAGATAATAGAGGCTGTGGGCGTTTGGAAAGGACATAAAGATTTGAGTGTGAAGAAGCTCACTTAAGACCAGAAACACCCATTCAAATGAATATTTGCGAAACCCTGCTGAAGCAGTTTATGCGAAATTAGTCGGAGTTTTGGCGTCGATTAACACACCCGGAACGGTGGACCGTGAAGGGTGAAACGACTCCGAAAAAAACGGAAGACTTTTCTATCCGCCGGGAAAGTGATGGTAACTGTTTTCTTTTTCTTTTGGAAAGAAATGCAGTTGTGTTAACCGACTATCTTTAAAAAAATTAAACAATAACGGGGGCATGCTGCGCATTATTACTTGAAGAGCTGCTTATTTTGCTGAGCAAGATTCCAACCACCATTGCGTGGTTTCCGGTATTCAGTTTTATGAAAATGCATTTCAAAATTGTTTTTGGACTTATACAGACAGCACCTGAAAGAAGATTCCGACCGACAAGCTTATCTTAATAAAGATAAATTGCGTACCAAAAAGAAATCAGAAGCAATTATTAAGAGATCGCCAAAAGACTCGCAATAGAGTAATAGAGTTTATCGTAAAAGAAGAAAATGAATTGACTTGGCTAAATTAAAGAACAAAGCAGCATTAATTCATGAAACCTACCTAAAGACGTTCCCAAAGATTCGGAAATACTGTTCAGAAAACAAAGCGGGCCCTTCCCAACAAATCTGAAAATACACCTGCTGCGATAAGAGAATTATTTATAGTTACTTTTGGTG
This sequence comes from Oryctes borbonicus, assembly GCA_902654985.2. NCBI lineage: Eukaryota > Metazoa > Arthropoda > Insecta > Coleoptera > Scarabaeidae > Oryctes > Oryctes borbonicus. Next base: position 4,552,976 of record LR736870.1, read on the forward strand.
CAGACTTTCGGCAAATTAAGTGAGGGGGGACATATCCATTAGATCCAAATTTGGGAAAATCGAGAAAAACATTTTGCATGTTTCTGCTTGCCTCCTAAAATGTCTTGTCCGGTTTTATCATAAAACAGATCCTAAATATGGCCGCTGTGAGATTTTGATAGACCGCTTATCTCTAAAACGCTTAAAAATTGAATTTAAATATTGGGCATGCGGCATTTTGAACTTGATAAGTGCACTTACGTTTTGCGTTTCACTAACGCAATGTTAACAAATGTATATAAATGTTAAAATTGTCGGAAAGAAGGGGACAGAATATAGATCGGCGATACAAAAATCTTCTAATCGAAGGTATCAAGTCTCATTATTGTTTCGGAATAAAATAAAACTTCAAAATTAAACTCAAATAACTGATCTTATCAATCAATCCAAAAAGGCATTGAAGTCCAAAACATAAAACATGTGCACGCCCTACCTTAATAAATCAAATAGAACTGAATATGACAATAGTCCCTTCTCCCTATTCATCGTCAATTTTTTTTTCGCTTTTATGCAAATACATTAAAATACTCCATTTAGCTATGATATTAAATATATAACGAAAGCAATGTCTAACGGTAACGTCCGTTACCGATGGAAAGAGATAGGAGCATCGCTGGGCCAACGTATAAACTTACGTTGAAGAATAAAAATAAATTTGACAAAAAAAGTACTTGTTTCCTTGTCTTTACAAAATTTACAAAATTGCATTTCCGCGAAAACGCATTTCGAAATTGTGCTAATTTCATTTCCTTATTCCTCAATTTTCTAATTTTTTTTTTTAATATGTAGAATGCTAATTTCATATGTTTATTCTACATTCGTCTTGGATACCATGCAATTACCACTTGTACTGCATGAACAAATCTAATTACAACATTTATACAAAACATTTTCACCTCTAACAAGTAAAGCAACACATAATTATCGGCGGTGACAAACATCACTAACGTTATCAACAGTTATTTTCGCAGCAGCAACATTGCTTCCATCGAGAAATAAAAATGAGAGACAATGATCAAAAGGAAGGATCTTCTTTGTATTTCCTCTACGTGTATAAATGTGGAAGAAGTGTTGCGTGTTTTGTATATAATAATTTCCCACTTATAAAATACGAGACGATGCTAAACAGGACCCTAAGATGTCTAGCATGGTAAGGTAAAGGACGATATTAGGCCAATATTCTCTTATCAAAAAAATAGACTACTACAATAATTTTACGTGTGAAAGAAGGCACATATCAGCGACGGGTTTAATTACAATTGTATCGACATCGGTTTTGCACAAAAAATGCGTTACTTTTTTATAAATCGTCAAGGGTACATACGTATATTTACAATATTTTATGTGTAACATATACAAGTGTAAAGCTTAGAATATGTTCTAACAATTATAACAATTATTTCCGCGAGCAGTAAAGAGAAAGAACAAAATCGAAATCAAATAAAACAAACGAAAATTTTGGTTAAAACAGTTTATTTTATAAAAAAAAGGTTCATAACAAAAAAAAAAACTTAAGAAAAAAAAAAAAAAAAAAAATAAAAAAAAAAATTGGAAAATTCTCGTACGTTTTTTTTTTTTATTTTATACTTAAAAGATATCTTTTCTCGTTTAAGTTATAAATACGAAATAAACAAAAATAATGATAATTAAATAATTATTAAGTAGCTATCGTTTGTACATGCATACAAAGGTTATATTTATCATTTATTATCGTATAATAATAATAATAATAGACTAAAAAAAAATCACTTTTCACAACAGGAAAGAAATGAAAAAAAATAAATATTTGTTCATATCATACAAAATATAAATTACAAATTACAATCATTAAACGATTAAACGGAGATTCTTTTCAGAAAAGGAAATTGAACAGCTTCCAAAATATTTCTTCTCTGCATCATTTTCAACTCTTACAAACTAAAAACAATATTACACCTTAACGCTAGTAACATAAATAATTACAATATAAAAAAATATAATAATAAACGTGAGCCATATACTTTTTTTTATATATATATAATAACGTTAATAATATTACAATTTGTTTTCAACACATTTTTTTTTTCTATGAAAGTCACGTGGCACATTTTTCTTTTCATTTTCTTTCGTTTCTACAAAGGGCACATAGGTAACAAACTAGCATTTATTTTATTTTTTTATTTTTTTTATCATTTTTTCCTATATTTTTTGTTTATTTCGAATAATTCATCTGGCACAACAAGAAACACATTTTTTTCAATGTAGAATAGAGATTCTTCGATTAGGATTGAAATTCCTTTTACACAGATTCCGTTTTTAACGTCTCATATGTAAATGTATAATGTAGATTAATATCAAACGCATCAAATCCGAACGTATAGATTCAAAATATCAGGTAATAAGAACTATCAGGGAGATGTATGATATACGCACAGTGTATCGGTACACTCGCCACCATTAACAAAATTAATCAACTTCATTCGCGATGACTGTGTTTTGAGAGAACTTAAAACTTATTAAATTAAAAAAAAAATAGGAGGTGGACCAATTCACTGGGTATTCATATGAATATCGCTAGTTAATAGTAGACAAATATAGAAAAATAAAAGTTAAAAGTATCACAGTATTACGCTTTTTTTTTGTTATTTTCAAATGTTTATTTTGTTTATAATCAAGAAATGTTCTCTTTTAAAAATAGAACAGATGTTCATTTAAAAGTAATAATTGTGATAATAATAACGATAACAATGAAAACAATGATAATAACCGTTGATCCAGAAACGGCGCGGTTATTTTTGTCTTTTGTAAGCTTAATTTAATCTTTGAGATTCACGTTTGAGATATTCACAAAAAATAGTAATAAAGAACATGTATTTATCTAATGACATCGCGGTATTTCCTAAAAATATCATTTCCGCAAATTATTTTCCGTTACAGAAATACCGCAGCGCCATTTTTTCTGCCAATTATCTATTTATCTTACCCAAAATAAAATGTATATCATTTCTATTCGCAATAAGTAAAATCTAACGGGTTGAACACGTCAGCGAAGTAAAATGTAGAGATTCGTCGACCGTAGACAAGGATACCTTAACTTAACGTTAAACCAACATGGAGAAAAAGAGAGAGAACGAATTGTTTTGCCACTGGCCACGCGTATTTGGCACTAAAAATAATGTTACGTTATTGACGTCAGCGAAAGCAGAGGGCGCCGCTTTGTGGCGTTTTTGCCGTAGAGCAATGGCGGATTCGAGAGTAGCTTTGTTTGGCGATAGGCGATGGACATTTTTAAATATAAACAAGTTAAAAAATGGCAAGACTGGTGCTCAATATACGCGAAATATTCTCACAGCCACGAGTTTAGGATTTAACTAAAATGAATAATTAATTAATTTTAAATTAAGACAAATTATACCACAGAACCGGCCTTATTCGAAACATTATTGCAATGACTCCAATATGGGAACATTGAAGGATCTCGTATTAAAGGCTGTTGTTATCAATTTGATATCTCTGTGGAATCGATGAGATTCTCCAGTAATTGGCAGATCTTGAGGAAAAGTGTTAAATTTCAATGATCCAGAAGATGATGGTGATTTTGATAATATCAGATGAGTATTAGGAAAACTCATATTCACAGGATCTTCACCATTAACAAATTCCACGCTTATAAATCTAGGTTTAATCATAAATTTTAATCGGGCGATAATCCTTGTTGCTTAGAATTTAGTTCAATAACGGAGTGGAAGAAGAAATCTGAAGAAATAATCTTTTCTATCGAAATATTTGTTTTACAACAAATGGAGTGGAATTCATAAAAAATTGTTCTATTGGAAGGATTCGAGAACAAAAATTTAGATTTACAGGGGTGACCCACGCATTCGATAGTTAGATTTGGAACTTGGTTAAATATTAACCACGGAGATAAATGGATTGGCCGCAATGGATCAATAGTTCGTTGGAGTTACCTAAGGCAAAAATTTATTCGAACAAACAATTTTGATTTATTTTAGGATGTGATCGTTGAAACTGTATATTTTCTCGCAAATTTAACAACTGTATCCAACGCTTCAAAATATGCTTAAACAATTAATCTGGAATATTTTCTTTTTTAAAAATTAAAAAATAAGAGAATTTACAAAAATAGGGTACCACATCTGGGGGGAACAAATAGAAAGTGCATATAAGATACTTATTGGAATTACCCTCTTCAAGTATGTCGTATCTTTTAAAGGCTTCTTGATAGAAATTGGAAAATAAACTTTCCTCTATTCTGAATGAGAAAAAATATTTTTCTTAGTATCGATTTTTGAAGACACTGCTTTTATGAATTCCCTTCAATTCAATTGTCAACGAAATTTTCAGATTACCATCCAAGAGAATCGAATCTCGAAATTACTCTCGCTAAATGCATCTCCTTTTGATATTGCAAAAGCAACAAATTCGCTGTGGCGAGTCAGGCTACTCGTGAAAATGCTTTAATCCTACTTTTTTTCTGCTCGTCCGATATAACAACGTTAAAAAGGGCTTTAAATAAAAATAAAATTAAAATATAGGTAAACAAACGATCGTTGGAGGTGACAGAATGGAATGATGTAACGCGTATGCAATCACTGCAGAGCGCGATGTACGCCGCTTCGAACATGTTTGTGCGAAGAAAGTAGCGCCCTCTGCACGCAAAATTCCAATACTTATATAAGTTTTCGCTTTTCGCATATTATTTATAGTTTTTTTCTCCTCTTTTAACTAATGATGCGAAGGTAATCGTAGAGTGAAATGCGGTTGTTTGGTGGATTCAACTTTTTTCTTTTGAAAATCATAAAGAAGGAAATTGTACATAAATATATAGGATATCTCGTTAGCAATATTTTAGGCAATATTATAGAGCCAAAAAGCATTAGTACCTCTTAAAAAAGAGTTAAATCTCGTGGAATGTGAACAGTTTGAAAATGAATGCTCATCGGAAAATAAATCAAAAATGTGAAAACAATAAATCTTTAAATATATTCAGTATTTCGTCGAAATTTTATTTTTAATTTTTATTAAATCTATTGCATTATAATATAAAAAATTGTTAAAAGTCATAGAATTTAATAGAAACATAAAAAAATAGGAAATAACAATTATGGAGCATTCTCCTTCAATTCAAAGGGTGACAACACAATTTTTAATTTTTTCTTCTAATTTAGGATCTTATATAGCAAAGAAAACGATAAAAAATGCAAGCAATCACCAAATTTTGTTTTTAAATAAATAACTTGTGAGTCTTCTACATGATCATCATCATTGCATTTTGTAAAGTAAATACATAATTAAATTGCGATTTTTATTATTACTACCGAATAGAATTATTAAGAAAATTATATAAATTCAATATTAATTGCCATTGGCAGTTTGAATTTTTGCAATTAATAATATTGACAAAGCCAATCTCATCTCTAATCCTTAGATTTTAATGAATAAAGTGACGCAATTTTATTATTAAGTGATTATTTGAAACACGCTAAAACACGTTAATTTTATTTTAATAAGAGGGACTTACTTTTTTTCCCGAATTGCAATTTTTTTCCAGCAAAAATGGATTCTCTATTATTTTCCGAGTATAATGATGTTATTTTCTTGCTCCTTACAAAATGCGTGAAATTATCCGGCGATAAGGAATCAGCTGGTTCCCTTGATCTAAATCAGCTGGATTTCCTTTTAAGGGGTAATTTGAAAACGAGCGTCCATTTTAAAAGAATGAGCCAGGAATTGAATTTTGAACAATTCTTATTACTTTCGTTTTAAATCCTTTTTTTTTATGTTAATTATTCTCAAAAAGAAAAAAACGCTCTGTATCTTGTACATAGTAAGAACACTGTATTCTACTATTGCAAAAATGCAAAAAAAAAACGTTCTGACAAGTGCCATTTAACGCCCTTTATAAAAATAAAATTGACGTGTTTCAGTGTTTCCCAAACAAATCGCTTAATAATAAATGAATATTGTGCATTACATTGTATTTCATTGGCCATATTTATGTTGAGCATGATAAGATACAGTGATATCGTATACACATAGCGTAACAGCTCTCATTTGCCCGTGCCAGTGCTCGAATGTCCTACTTGCCTTTTAATCTGAATGATAAAGCCGTAACGACTGCTTTTTAATTTACAAATAAAATCCAGACGTTAGATAACAAAATAAAACCGAACGGCCCCCGTCAATACAACATTTTAGAACCTTCTAACTTTGATACAAAAACTCGACGGAATCGTCACATTAATGTCGGCAATCCTAAGCCGCGAAAAATGTACGCTTAAACGACGTTCAAATTTTACTGGTACCGGTCAACTATCGCTAGTCGACTAGCATGTTACTTACCTACCGAACAATTCCATATGGCGCTGACTAAACGAATAATGCAAACAGCACGTTTAACCCTTTCGCCGCTCTATCATATATTCTAAGCGGCAGATGAAATATCTGAGTGGAAGAGTGAAATTTGTAAATTTATTTAAAAGGTGCCAAATAACGTGACATTTTCAACATTTTAATTTAAAAAATCGTGATAAACAAAGCAGCGCATTCGCATATGAGAAATAAACACGAAAGGATTAAAATAATTTATTTCATAATAAAGAAAATAAATTCAAAAATGCACGATCAAAAATTATAAAATTAAAAATATTTAAAAAAAAGGTTACAAAAAGAATTTAGAGGCTTTCCTAATTCCATTTGCACTATAGCCTCACTGATTTTTTTTTTTTACAAATTTTACCACCGCTTTCCTGCTTCCACTAATGCCAATATGGAAACACGTTTCCTTATGCTAGCTAATTATCGGTACCAGTAAACTAGCAAAGATCAACGCTCCTTAAGTAATCGTTAAGGTTTAACTGCTTATAATATCCATGCAATGTACCCAGATTAATTCAGTGTTTCAAGATAAGCTTATCATTTTTTTATCTATTAATTTTAAATGTTTTGCATTATTACGCATCGATTTGGGTTTAAAATCAGATTAGTACCATCAGCTTGGGCAAGATACCATATACCTTCCACTTCGAAAACTAATACCTTGTTTTTATTTCCTGATCAGCTTCCACAGTAGACTGTGTATTATAGTCGCTTACACATAAAAAAAATTAACCTAAGCAGACTTATATCGTGTTGTGTTAACGTTGCGTCGACGCGTAAGTAAAGTAAAGTAGTGACCTGCAGTACGTAATAATAATGTTGAATCCATAAAAGCTGTTAAATATTGAAAAGGAATGGTGCCGATCTGCGCGACAGCGAAATTGCCAACTAGAAAATTAGAATGGAAAAGAACGGCTATTGTCTATGGTTAATTGACTATCTATTATTTCTTTAAAATTTTTTTATATATTTTGTCGAAGAAGTCTATTATTACCTTCTTCGACCTAGGAGTCGACACTTTCTCTGTATATTTTATATGGGAATATTAGTTTCGTTTATTTTTCATGCTAATCGACACATTTTTGACTATTATTATTTCTAAGTTATTTTTTTAAAAAGAGTTAGTGTTCCATTTCCATTTCCATTTAGATTAAAAATTAGATTTATTTTGTTTGTTAAATCTTCAATATTTTCATTGATTTTTTCGTATTTATATAATTTTTCTGTGGGTTTTTGTGTGGTTATGATTGTCATTTTATTAAAAAGTTGTCGCATTCCGTGTTTCGTTTTTACTTGAAAATTTTTTTTGTCTAGTATATTAACTAAGTCTTTATTTTTTTAGTATTTAAATTATGTAAAAATATTTTAGGTTGTTTTTTATAATTTTTCCAATTTGAGTTATTTAAGTAATAGGCAGGTTCTTTAAAATATTCACAAATTTTTAGTGCAAGTTTATTTTTCCTAGTTCTGTTTCTTTATTTGTTTCACCAAAAATATAGATATTTAATGGTTCCCAATTCTTAGTTTCATCGTGACATTCTAGTAAAATTTCTTGATTTTTTATTTCCTCAAATGATGTCCATTTTTGAATTTTATTTTTTAATTTTATTTTTAAAAGATTTTTTTCTTGATGTTTTTTCTCAGTGTTCCTTTCTAAATTTTTATAATTTTTGATTGTATCCTTTTGTGATTCTTTTCGTTTTTCAAATTTAATATTAGTTAAAATTTTTCTAATTGTTTTTGAACTTTTTGGTTTATAAAATTCAATATATCCTCTGTTTTCTTTAATTTCTTCTCCAAAAATGTAGTGTTGTATTTTATCCCAAGTTTTAATTGAACCTTTGTCGTTTTTAGTTGGATTTTTTATTGAAAAAGTGATGTTTCTATGGAACGCTATTTTCTCGCGGGTTTCGTGATCTATATCGTTGTTATTTATCATATCTCTATATAAAGTGATTTAATCTTTTTGTGTGTTATCAAGAAAATGTCTTTGTTTTTTATCAGTTTTGCATAGAAATGATTTTTATTGTATTTATTATATCTATTTAAAAAAAATGTTTTGTTTTTTATGAAGAGTGCTTGAGAATATTTTTGAGTAAGAGTGATTGATTTTATTGTGTGTCGTCTATATGATATGATGCGTTAATTTTAAGTGTTTTTTGTTAATTTTTTATGTTTTTTATTAAAGACTTTATATGAATTTGTTTTATTTTTTAAGTAAATTAAAAAAAAAACAAACGGTAAACAGTTTGAAATCGCAACATGGTATTTACAGCGAATAACCTACATCAGAACTGGATTTCAGGCCATAGAGCGTGTCGTCTAATAGAGCCAAAATAGGTATTACAAATCTGGCATTACAAAAAAGACCTTCTACAAGTAGTCTCCCAGCAGAATATAGAATCAAGTTAGTCACATAATCAAAAAAAAAAAAATTAGGGCAGCCAACGAAGGAGATGTAAATTACGTAAAGCCACCTGTATTCGAGATGGTTTTGAAAATTCTATACATTATGCTGAGGTTGGGTTAACGTAACGTCAGTTTTCTTTAAAATGTAAAGACGGAAAAGTGTAAAAGTTATTGAAATTTACTATTTTCAAACTAAATAAACCAAATTCACAAAAATTGTCTTATTTCTTTACATTATTTTTAAGACCGGCGTAATGCGGAAAATATTATCTAAAAAGTAAAGCCGTATTTCTTCGGTTTCTCTCATCTGTTTTACTCGATCCCACAAACAACCGCATATAATCAATATCGATTACAATCCTCGCTCGTCACAAAACAGACAAAAAAAGGAAATAAAAATAATAACATTACATCTAATAAATAAATAAAAAAAAATCTAGCATCACCGCGTGTGTGGTCGATCCTTGTACATCGTCGGATAGGCGCAGCATCACACGCAATCACAACCACTCTTCGTATTATGTGTGTATTCATCTTTCCTAATCGTCTTCTTCGCGTTGCCTCTCGAATTTTAGTTTCTTCGTCTTCCTCAATGCTGTTGCTCGGTCTTCACGACTGTCGTTGGCGTTCCGACGGGTTCCGGTTCATACCGGGCGTGCGTGCGCATATGACGCGTAATCATGTCCCTCCTGCACGCCGCGTACGGACACTGCGGGCACTTATAGGGTTTCTCGCCGGTGTGAGTCCGTTGGTGCGTGGATAGATGGTCGGAACGTGAGAACACTTGCCCGCAAACGCGACACGTGTACGGCTTAACGCCGGTATGGAGGCGCATGTGTCTCGTGAGCATGTCGCTGCGCGCGAACGACCTCTTGCACACCTCGCACAGGTACGCCTTCGCCGTGCTGTCGCCGCTGCTCTGCCGGCTCTTGTGACGGGACGCCATGTGCTTCGCTAAGCGATCGTGAAGGCTGAACATCTGCCCGCAGACTGGACAGACGTAGGCGACGTCTGAACCGGGAGGCATCTCTTCCACCACCGGCGAGACTTCCAGGTTGTACCGGGATGCTACCGATTCCTTCGTGGTGGGCGAGGCGACGTCGCCCTTGACTACTGGGACGTTTACGCTGCCTCTAGGCGGTAGGAAACCGGTCGGTAATAGTTGTAGAGGCGGCGGAATCAGGCATTCCATACTGACGACGCGATCCTTACCTTTCATGGAGAGGTCGAGCGGGGAATCTTGCGGCGATGAGGTCTCTGATTCGAATGAACCTCCTGGAACAAAATATCATATTTATTCTGGTTTTTTCTTCATTTAATGCTTGTGTTGCGACAACTCCGAAGTATCTATTGAAACGTCTATCGGTCTGAGGTTCGAAGTACACGAAAGAGACGTACTCACGCTTCATACACTTGTTAAAAAACACTTAATCTAACGGAACGTCTTTCCTATATTTCTCGCCATTACAGTTAATTACATTTAAATAAACATTACTCCGCCTTGAGATTGAGTGTTAACCAATTGTTTGGATTCAGATACACCTGAAGGTATATAACTTAGCAATTAAGCATTTGATTTAAGCTTGGGATTTATTACTTTATACCACTTTATTGTGCGTTATTAAAGCAGAACAGTACCCAGATTTAATAATTTACATTTTACAAAATATTTTAAGCACCAGGGAAAATCCCTTTAACCGGCGCAGAGTAGGACTTTGCACCTTCATCTGCCACTCTGAAATTATGAGTAGCTGAATTATACCAGTTTGATTGACGATGAACGTTCGGGAAAGCCCATAACAATGAAAAAGTTTACCTAATAGTGCTAGATCATGTTAAAGAGATAGTAAAGGCTGTGGAAATCTCGACAGAACGTGTTTCTCACAGAAGATTTGGGCATGAGAGAGCTAATCGTGCGTTAGATGCCACGCCAGCTCACTCAGAACTAAAAACGTAGTCGCATCGACACCTCCTGTTGAAGCAGTTTAAGCGAAATAAGTCGCCGGCTAACTATAGATAAAACTTGCTGAACCTGAAGCCAAGACATAGTCAAAACAAAAATTGTGAAGGGTGAATCATTACTTGACAAGCTGAAGGGAGAAATTGCGGAAGAACAGCCACATTTGAAGGTCCTATATTTCACTAATCCCGTTGCAAAAATTCACGAATTGGGGTTCGAATTGATAGACCACCCACCCTATTCACCGGATCTGGCCTCCATGCGACATTTTTCTGTTCCGTAGCCTAAAAGTTTCGCTCGGAAGATACAGATTTTCATCGTATGAAGTGGTCATCACATTCGTGAACGCCTATTTTGCAGAGTAAGATTTGGGCTGATTAAAAAGATTGAAGCAACGCTGGGAAAAGAAGACTACATTGTTTCTGTGTTAGGTTGGAAACTCTTCAGACTATTCTCACTTTTGGTGATTAAAATAGAGCGTTCTATTTTGCTGCTACAATCCTATTTGTTATTACAAGTTTTTGTGTTTGAAGTTGGTATTCCTTTGCGTTACGACTCTTACTGGGGCTATCATTAGAGAAATGCTGAAATAGCTCTTAATTTCCGCCAATATTTAGCTTTTATTTTTAAAGCTTCATCAAGGTCACAAATGTGTATGCAGATGGCCAGACTAATTAAATTGCCAGATCTTTTATACAACCTTGCATGGCTTAAATGGCTTCACAGGACCTCTAGATTTTTAAATTGTTTTTAAATGTACGTACTTCAATTAATTGTTTTCTTATTCGCTATTCGTTGAATAAAGTTACCGAGTATTAAAAATCAAGTACTATTTTCTTAATATAGCAAAAAAGAACCAATCTACAAAGGCTTTTTTTTTCTAAGTAACACATATATCTATTTATTCCAAATATGTTGAGTAAAATAATATTACGCCATCACCAAAGTTGACCATTGACCAAAAATGATATTCGTTGCAATATTTTGCTTGATTTCTCGCTGAGGTTTGGTTCCTTTCTGCAGAATCCGCCCAATTGGTTTTCTTAATTAAAGAGTAAAATGAAAGTCTATTTAACACTTTCTTATTAAGTTATAAGCAAATATTTTCCAACAAAATCTTTAAAAAGAAACTACCAAAAACATGCCAATTCCATACCTCTTCCACTAACGGTGCTCACAGTTAACGGATGCGGCCATCCCAACGACGCCCTGGCCCTTTCGGCCTTGGCAGCTTCGAACCACAGCGGTAGATCGGAGTCGGAGTGACTCCTTCGGCGGAAGATATCGGGCAGGTACTTCGATTGCAGATAATGTTCAAAACTATAAGCCGCCGGTGCAGGCGATGCCGGTGTCAAAGGGGAAATAGGACTTGCCGGAAAGAACCTATCGTACGGATGCAACGGCGGTGGATGATGACCTACTCCAGTCACGCAGGAGTAACAGTGGCAAGTCCTCGGCAGCGGCGGACTAGAACTCGCATCGTCTTCCTTCAGCCTCAGAGGACTGAAACTGATCCGAGGAGAATCGCTCGAACTATGCGGCGATTTATTGCTCGAACTCGCCGGACTGAAGACGTCCTCATCTTCGCTAGCTTGCTGATAGCGTTCTCGATCGGTACTATCGAAACGAAACACCTCCGACATCTGTTTAGGGGTCTTCAACGCCCTAGACGCATCCTCCTCCTTAATATTATTATTAATCTGCTGGATATTATTGTTAATCGTCGGAGTCGTCGGGGCACTAGACACCTGGTGCACTCCGGTAAGCTTATCCAGCACCTGACTCAATCTTTTCCGCTTCCTCTGCTTGCCGACGGGTCGCAGGGCGGTAGTGGTGCTGCTGTTGTGATTCGCCGCGAACGGATGGTTGTTATTGTGCTGATGGTGGTGGAGGTGATGAACTGACGCTTTGAGATCATGCGTTACGGTCGTTGTTTGGCTGCTGGTTGTTTCTACGACGGCAGTCTCGGCCATAGTCATTAGCACGAGGCGGCAAAGGGCCGCGGACCCCGATTATGTCTTCTTACGGCGGCTTTGGATGCCGCAATTCGCATTCTTCGCGGATTTTAAGCTCGATATAACAGCGCGACGGATTGGTTCTTATTCGATAATTGGAGATCTTCTTGCGTATACTTTGGGTGGAATTGCATCGATTCTCTGTAACAAAATAAAAAACTATATTAGTCCTTAATTTTCCTAAAGGTGGTAACTCTTCAATTGTAAAACTTATAGAACATACAAAACGATCGAATTTCAATAAAAAGGCAATGTTAGCTTGCGTTTACGTTATTTTTTTACGTCTCTAGGTCTTTGATGAAATATGCGATAAGGTCTTGCGTTGGCGACTGTTTTATTTCTACAGCCACCTTTAATGATTTTTATTGTTTAAAATATAAAAAAATGGGTTATTAAAAAAAATGGAATACAAACGAAGTAATTGTCCGTTTTCATCACTGCCGCCGTTGGCTGGACTTATAATGTCCTACGTAGCAAAAAGCAACAGGCCGGAACAAGGAATTTTCGAGCTTTGCGACCTTTACTTTTGATTACTGGACAAAATTACTAGACGAGATGTATGGGTGGCTCTGATGACAGATCGTCTTCAGGTGTTAGTTGTAACATTACAATACATAACTTATATAAGCATGCTGTATTATATTAAGAAACATTTGGTTTTAACAAATTGAAAAGAACGCACCGAAAAAAGGTTATAACAAACTTGCCACTTTTCTGTAATTCAAGAGCACTTCGAAACCGACGAAATAAAAGGATAAGTAATGCCTGCAGATGGCTACAAAATTACTTAAGCGAAATACTGCAGCTTGTAAATCAGAACTGCCAAACCCAACAAATTCTATTATAGGAATTCCGCAAGGTGCCATATTAGGTCCGTTACTATTTCTCGCATATATTAATGATATTATCTGTTTAATCAAGCAACTACGGAATTAATCTCTCGATAGGAGACATATTGCGAGTATTAGAAAGAATGACGATGAATATGGATATAATCAGCTGCGTACTTAGAAACATTTCGAAATTCATCAAAAAAGGAAAAAAGTTAATTATAATTGACAATACCATTATGGAATTTGTACCTAAAATTAAATAAATAAATATCACAAATAGCACGTTGCTTTTTTACATCTTACAACAGATGATAATCGAGCATTTTGAAAACTGTTTCATATTACTTTGTTTCTGACAAGCTTTAATTTTAACGAATAAAAGCAAAATTACCTCGTAAAAAACCTCTATAATATAGAGACATTACATGAATTAAATGTAATTGAAAAAAATACGACATTCAGTACAGGATACGGATGCACCTGGCGGTGTGATGTAATACCAATCGCTTTTGCGGCGAGATTAATGTTACAAAATTGCGTCGAAATGCAACATCAGCGACCAAATTGGTAAACCACATTGAACGAGAATGCTCGATATGTGGTTTGTGTATAAAACACTCCTACGTTAATCCCTCCGATGTCCGCATGCTGCTAGGTTTGGAACGCTGCTTTAAATTTTTTGGTAGCTTAAGTTTGCCCTCATGTTAACGACGTCGATGAATGTAAATAGTAACATCGCGTAAATTCTCGTCGATCTTATAGTTAACTTGTTACTACCATCAATCATACCAGAACGAAATATAAAAATCATTTATAATTGAAAAAATAACACATATAAGCTCGGATACGAACAGCTTTGTCCGATAGTGTACGCTTGTCCGTAAGATACACAAAAAGGTTTGCGTTTAAATGCAGTAACATGGTAAATTATTGGCATCTGCAGTTCGCAGAGCATAAACCTTGTTAAACGCCGCCGTTCTGCAGTAGAGCGATCGTCGGGATTGCTACATTGGGAGTGTGTCGGAAGTACCGTAGGGTATGCACTGCAGTGCGGCTCAACACGGGGGTGCACAGCGGACATTCCAAACCGCCCCCGACGCATTGCACCACGTCCGTGGCGACAATCGGTTGGTGTACGCGAACTGAATAAAGGAAATAGATAATAGTTAATGCTGGAAGTGTATACACTGCATTTATAGCGAAAGATTTACTACCAATCGAGACTGGATGCTGTTCAGCGTTGAATAGATCCCGGTGAGAGATACCGAATAAATGAATAGAAAGAAAAATGCAGAAGCACTGAATCTCCGGATTTTGGCATCTTTTGCAAGCGCTAAATTATCAAATTCTATTACTGGATGAAACGCAGTGGTGCTTGTAAAGTAAGGTCCAGATAATTATTGTCGTGCTTAGTTTTCCTGATTTGTTTAAATAAGTTTTTCTATTTAAATCAGTTACTATCTTCGGATATACTGCGTCATTTTCGTGTAAAATTTGTTTTATTATTAGTTTTTAGTTTTCAAAGTGAAGGTAAGGACTACTTGGCGACATTCATATAAATTTGTAAGTTGATAAAAATGCAGATTTTTTAGATACTGAATCAACATTAGTGATGCGAACGATTTAATATATACATTTTAGTTAGTAACGGTTATCTATATCCGGTGCTGTATTTGGCGCCGGATTAAGCCAACTCGAAGCTTGCAGCAAATGTTAGCACGAGACCCCAGGTTTAGGATATAAAATAAAATAAAACAGCACTTTTAAAAACAATTTTTTCTCAATTTAACTTGGGCAAATTTTATTTGAAATTTCAGCCAGCCATGGAGCCATGCCCCGATGCCCAGGACCAGCAGCATTAAATTTGGAAATCGTTATCGTTCACTACAGTCCACTGTTGTACTTACAGCTTACTACCCGAGGTGGTTGTTGACCTATCCCACTGCGACCTTTTTAGATCTATTGTGGTTCCTCTCTCGTTAGATTAATTACAATTGCTTCCTTTCTTTGCTTTCTTTCCTTTCTTTGCTTTCTTCGCTTTCTTTGCTTTCTTTGCTTCCTTTGCTTGCTTTGCTTCCTTTGCTTCCTTTGCTTCCTTTGCTTTCTTTGCTTTCTTTGCTTTCTTTGCTTTCTTTGCTTTCTTTGTTTTCTTTGCTTTCTTTGCTTCCTTTGCTTTCTTTGCTTTCGTTGCTTTCTTTGCTAGAATTAGCAGTCTTGTGAGTGAACCCTCTACATATCGCCACACTCCGCACCACACAAGATTAATTGATTAATACGAGACAGCTGTTTCGAAGATACGTCGATCCTCATTTTCAATCGTAGAACGGTTTACAGATCTACATTAAATATTAAAATTTAAATTTAAAAAGCTCAAAAAAGATTTTGTAATGTTTTTTTTTTAAAGATAATCAAAGTTAATTAAGTAATTTAACCGAACTAATTGGCTCGTTGTACAGATTTATACTAAAGGTTTCTGTTCTTGTAGCTTTCTGCCTGAATATGTGTTAGTAACACGAAGTCGGTAGCAATAAAAGGATTGTGAGGTATTAGACCAAATTTCTTCGTCCAACGCCTTAATTACATCATTATCCTTGTAAGTTTAATACATGTATTCTTTTATTTATGTTTAATATATTGTATTCCTGTCCCCTATTTTAATAAAATAATATAATGCACTGCAATATATTTATATTTAATTTTGAACCATATTTCTCTCCATATAACCTTTTTGGGAATCAACAATCCAAAAATATGGGGTGTTTTCATGTTTTGGAGAGAAAACGCGTTCGAATTCGCCCAAATTATTGTTACTGTGGATGCATCTTCTTCCCAGAAGGTCAGTCCATTGTAAACGCTGTCTTTTACACCTTTTTTAAGCAAGGTATACGAGATGAGACGCGTTATCCATTCATATTTCATAACAAGGTCGAATATCAGGTGTCTAGGCGGACGGCTCTCCACAACGGGCGCGATATCAACCCGAAGACCGCGGCGCGCGTGTAGATTGTAGTCGGTCGTGCCTTCTCTCCGCTTCTCTTTTATCCGAGGGTCTCGGTGGATTACACGCAACGCGCGCGAGGCCAGTTTTTGTGCGCGCGGGACGGCATGCCGCACGGCCCCGATGGGCGATATCCGTCGTTTCGCCGAGGAGCGGTTCCATCGCGACAGTTTCTCCGAAATAAAACATAACTCGATCATCAGAAGCTACGGTTAATGATCGGCCGTTCAGCGTTATATAGTCCGTCGCAATACGTCTGCATAACTTTTACCGCGACCGAGGAGGACTTGTTTTCGTCTTCTTCCTCGAGATTAACGTTTATAATCTTTCTCTTTCTCTTGCGTACTTTCTGCGACCGATGTATGCTACGAGGTTATTTTTTTTCTTTTTTTACTCATCTGCTTCCTTGTTTTCTTTTTTAGTTTTATTCGTAGTTTTACGAAGATGCTTATTTTAACGCGATTCATTCTTTAAATATTTATTTCTTTGTATTAGATATCTGAAAGGACATATTCGGCATATCTTTCACGTTTTGTTTCATTATTATTATGATTATTATTATTATTATTATTTCTGTATATTTATTACACTATTCCACGTTTTCTTAGGTCTCCTTTTTGTTCTTCTCGTCATCAGTCTTGCCTCCCATATAGCTTTCACGGGTCTTTCTTCCTACATTCTTATTAAATGAGCAAAATATTTCAGCTGCTGCTTCTTTGTTAGAGGTTCTATATTTAACTCTTGTCTATGTTTTTTCTATTCTATTTATTCTATTCTATCTTTCCTTGTTACGCCTTTTACTCTTCTTAAATATTTCATCTTCATCAAATCAAAGGGATGTTCGATGCAGTTTATAAGGACCATACACATTCGACGACAACCATCAAATATTGGTTTAATTAATTTAAGCGTGGCCAAATATCCGCCTTTGATGAGGGACGGTCATGTCATCCCATTGAGGTAACTCTGGACGATATGTTCATAGCTGAACGCTAAACTAAAGAGAAAAAGGCCTTATCTAGCGAAGAAAAAAATGGTCTACCATTATAATAACGCCCCGGTCCACCCATCGGCAATTGCGACGGCAAAACTTACAACTCCAAATTCGGCGCCTCTTTGACTTCTTTTCCCAAACTTGAAAAAATGGCGGTTCACGGCCTTTGCCGAAACAGAGGTCTATTTTGCAGAGTTCTGCAGATCCTATTAGTTGGATGGCGTAAAAAAGTTCATCCCTGGACTGAATGTTTCATTTTCGAGAAACTGCATTGTCTTTCTTAACACATGTATTATGCTATCATTGTAGTCTTAAGTTAAATTTTAGTTTATAAGTACATGTCATGTACATTTGAAGAAGGCACGGTTTCCAAATATTGGAAAATTAGGTCTCGAGGCAAAACGAGGCCGCTTTTCCTGAGAAACCGTCCCTTTGCCTTAGTCTTCTTAGTAGTTCGAATTTTCTGAATCTTCTCTCGAAAGTAAGGCATTTAATTGCCTTTTTATTGCTTTTATCGCTTTAATCCAAAGAAAACAAGAACTGCAATGCAATAAGCAACAACCACTCTGTTCCAACTTTTACATCCTTAATTTTACGTAAAATACTTTAAATCAAAAAAAAATGAATAAATAAATAAAAACATGTCATCGTCAAAATTCGAGCAATACCTGCCTTCGCCTGTTAGGCGCGCTCCTAAGCAGGAAATATAAATTCCAACGCATAAAATTTTGTCACTCATTCGATATTGCGGTCGTTAAATTTGCATCTGGAACTATGTTGACAAACACATATCAGTATAATTTACGCTTTATTGGCGTAACAAATTGCGAGCGGGACGTATTTCCTCGATCCTGCCCGCCTTCATAAATACGAATCGCCTTCATAATCTCGGAACTTATAACGCGCAAACGACGCTTATCCATATCGCGAACTCGATACACTTTACCGTAGAGATGTGTTTATAAAATAGATATCATTGAATAATATCGCGTTCGCCGTGGAAATTACCGTTAACTTTATTGGTCCGTAATAACTGTGAGAATTATGGTTTTATTCAAAGGTTTCTATTTCTCGGACGGTGTACAAGGAATAATCGAATTATCTTGGACATATGTATCTGGAAGATACAGCAGTATACAAAAGTTGGAGGCCTTTATAGTTAGGGGCAATTTAGATACATTGGCAGTTGATACACTACCCGACAAAAACATAGACGCGGTATCGTTTCTATTTACGAAACAAAGTTTATAGACATTATATAAAATGTAAATGAGGGTTATTAATACTTGTTATGTAAATAGTCCATTTATAGATATTTCTGGGTATTTATTGCTTTATGAGGGGTAATTGAGATTTTCCCAGACCAAAATAGGAATTTTAAATGCGACGAAAATTTAGACCCTGCGCATTTATTACATTAATATAAGCGAAAATGTTTTAATTTGATACTTCTCTTTATATGCAGCGGTTGTGCCGGTAGAGTGTACACATTTCACCACGAGAAATTATATTTTATAAAGTGTTTGCAATATGGGTAGAAAAAAACAATTATCCTTGATAGAAAGGGGTAAAGTTCTAGCCTGGCATCAGGATGGTGTTAGTAAGAAGGAAATTGCTCGTCGGTTACGAAGAAGCGATCATTCCGTTGGAAATTTCCTAAAAGATCCGGAAAATTACGGCAAACCAAAAGGCCAGGGGCGACCGAAAGCTGTAAGTGAGCGGGATGAACGCATGATATTGCGGTGTGCAGCCAATTCTTCTGCGTCTGCGAGAGCTATTGCAGAACAGGCGGGGGTACAAACGCACGTGCGTAATGTTCAAAGGATTTTAAAGGCGTCACCGTTAATATCACGGAAGGAAATGTTGTGAAAACCGACACTTTCGGCGAAACACAAAGAAGCGAGGTTGAGATTTGCTGAAGAACACGTATCCTGGAAGAAACAATTTGAAAAAGTTATATTTTCCGATGAGAAACGTTATAATTTGGACGGACCGGATGGGTACTCGCATTATTATCATGATCTGAGAAAGAAACCAAAAGTGAAAATGACCAGACAATTAGGGGGTGGATCTGTGATGATAGGGGCAGCGATTGGATTTCGCGATAAAAGTGAGATAGTGTTTTGCACAAACAAAATTACATCTATGACGTATAAAGACTTATTGCTTGACAATCTTCTACGTTTTGGAAACTAATGGGCCGGGCGCAATTTTGTTTTTCAGCAAGATAACGCGCCAATTCATAAAGCAAAAACCACTATTGAATGGTTTAAAGAGAAAAAGATTAAAACTTTACAGTGGCCGGCACGGTCACCAGACTTAAACATTATTGAAAACATGTGAGGCGAATTGGCACGTCGCGTTTATGGCGGAGGCCGTCAATATTTCACGGTACAGGAACTGAAAACTTCAATAGTGACTGAATGGCAGAATATCGCTCAAAATTATGTGTTAAATTTATATAAATCTATTAATAACAGACTATTGGAAGTGATTAAGAACAATGGAGGATCTACGCATTACTGATCACTCAT
The DNA here is from genome assembly GCA_902654985.2 of Oryctes borbonicus. NCBI lineage: Eukaryota > Metazoa > Arthropoda > Insecta > Coleoptera > Scarabaeidae > Oryctes > Oryctes borbonicus. The sequence goes on from LR736870.1 coordinate 4,573,136, forward strand.
TTGTTAATTTTTGTTTTACATTTGCAACAGAGCGTCTAAATTTTTGTCGCAGAAATTGTTTAAACATTGGAGTAATAATTTATTATTTAGTTCATATATTACTGGAGGAGATATTTTTAAGTTTATTTTACTTTTACGAATAAAAACTTAATTAAATATCTTGCTAGTTTTGCAAAGAAATGTTGTAACCCTTAAAACCCTTAAAACATTTTACCGCGTCTAAGTTTTTGTCGGGGAGTGTATGTTCGCATCTATGCATATTAGGAAATTATGTAAAAATATGAACTAAATTTATGTAAATAACTAACCCTGCAAAATGCAAATTACTAAAATTACTGTTAAGATTGCTATGGCTGTCCATTGCCGGCGATCATTGGATATTCGGTAGACTTTGGCCACCTTCTTCATAGTGATGTCAAGCTTAAAGTCAGTATTATCCAAATCTGTCTCAAGCTCATCCAGCATCACAGCTCGCTCACCTAATTCAGCACCAATATGTCTTGAAACAGTCTTTAATGATCCCAAACTATCTCCTATAGCTTCTAGCTGTTCATCCTGTTGCCTTGCCATATACTGCTGTTGATTAAGTGTGTCATTCAGAAATCGCTGAGGGCTATCAACTTCATTTTCTAATTTTGAGCATTTTGTTAATACTGGCTGTCTGGCTAAACTATATCTCTCTTTATTTCTATTCAAGCTGAGTCTATCTTTGATAGACTTAACTTCAACCCTGGTTGAATCAATTAAGTTTTTTCTGGTTGTAAGTTCTGTTGGATTAAGAAAACATTATTTGTTGTTACGCTCGTAAAAGAAGTATTGGTCACATGGACACCAATTGATAGACACGCTAATTTTTAAACCTACGGATTTATGCATGTTTAAGCACAAATATTTTGCCGTTATATAAATTATATAAGATATAGTTTCGTATTGACGGATGCAACGTAGATATCAACCAATATCAAACAAAATACCCACCATTTAGTATAAAAATTATCAACGAATATTGCGGAAATCCAAACCACTTCCTTGCGTATGTGTTCAATTATAAAATTCCCACACGTGGAATAATGTTGCGTTATCTGTAGAAACGTAATATACATAGCTATCTGGGAATTTCAATTCATAAGAGATCGACTTAAGACAGCACTAAAACTCATATACGAAGGTACCCTGAAATGTTTCCAGCTTAACACAGAAACAATGTTTTTTTTTTGTGAAATTCAGTTTTTCTTCTCAATATAGTCTCCACATAAGTCACTTTTTCCAGCGATTCTCCCATCTCTTTAAACCGTCCAAATAGAAGTTTGCAACTTCTTCTGTAATTCTTCTCTTTATTCGATGAAAATCATCCGAACAAAATCTTGCGCCTAAGAAACAGAAAAAAGTCACTACGGGCCAGATCTGATGAATAGCGTGTGTGGTCTGTCAATTCCAACCACAATTCGACAATTTTTAGCATGGCAACTAATAAAGAGTGAGAGCCGGTGTGTTTTTTTTTTTTTTCAAATGTGGGCATTTTTCGCAATTTCTGCCTTCAGCAAGAATATGCTCTTGCAATTGTTTTTCCTTTTTCAAGATAATCGATTAACACAACTCCATAATTACCCCTAAGAACAGTCGCGATTACTTTCCTGGCAGTTTTCATCTTTTTCGGAACCGATTCACTCTTCGCAGTCCATTGTTTCGACTGCCCAATTTGGGTACCCAATTTTGATTTAC
>LR736870.1:4574867-4658736 GCA_902654985.2 Oryctes borbonicus
AAAGCTTATTTCGCTTAAATTGCTTCAACAAGGCTTTGGGAATGTTCATTCGAATACGTTTTTGGTCCTGAGTGAGCAAGCGCGGTACAACCTTAGCTTTTCATACCCAAATCTTTCTAACCTTAATTCGACGATCGTCTAGCATTTTTCCTGTTACCGGTAGTGATTGCAGTTTTTATGAACAAAGTCAGTACGACCTCGTTTAAATTTAGCTGCCAAAAATTTCGCGGAATTTCAGATGCTTCCACTGATCAAATGTATTAAGCAGAAAACAACAACAAAACAATGCTTTAGCAACTGTTAATCGCGGCATTTTTTTTATAATTTTATTCTGTCGAACGCCCTCAACAGATCAAGTAGAATAAAACATGGTAAGTTTTTACGCTCCAAGGCGGTAATAATAAAATTCATTAGATCGAAAGCAGCGGTTTTCAATATTTTTACCCGTAAGGAACCCATGCTGATGACAACTAATCAAGTTGAATTTAGTAAAAAAATTGTACAGCCGGTCAAATGCAACCTTCTCAAAAATGTTTGGGAAAGCTCGTTAACTTTTTTATAAAGAGGTATCATATTGCTTCAAGTTATCAGGAAAAACACCGTTTTCAAAAGAATGGTTAATGATATGGCAAAGACATTTATTTGATATTGGATACATGTCTCCACTTAACATATTCCAATTTGAACTTCTGCGACATAATGCCAAAATCGTAAGGTTTAACATTTGCTCCGTGAAATCGTAACAGTTCCTAAGGAATCGCGAGATCTGACATCGCTGTTCAGGACTACCAATATAGAATTTTAAATTCATTGCCAATTGCCTACCTAACATTATTTACTCCTTCATATTCCTCTTATCTTAATTTTTTTTCAGCAATTGTTATGGGATACCGTTACAATAGCTTCGATAGAATCCTCCGTATCATGTCTATCGTTCCCAGCCGTATTTATTCGAACGGTAATTGCTCTCATTTACTCCGATAATGAAAAATTACTGTTACACATGCATCAGCGCGTGATATTCGCCCTCAGCCCTGACAAATTCGCATTAAGACCGACGATAACCGATCGGATTCCAACACCCACCGTACGCTCGGGTGCTCTCTTGGTTCTACGGCTATTGGATTCCGATTTCGAACCATAATTAACGCGGCGTTGGCTGCCGCAATGGTTGCACGGCGAACGCGAATCTCGGATATTGGATGTAGAAGAGGCAAGGTGGAAAAGGCGGCACTGGCGGCAGGAAACCGGGTTAGTTAGGTGGGTACGATGTATGTGTATACAGTATTAACTGGACGGTGTTATTGCCGTTGCCTAGGCGCAATACATTATACCTCGGCGCTCGTTTAGATAACGCCACACTCTGTAAATAAGCGGCCGCGGCAATAATTAAATTGTCCGTAATTACACCTTGATTGGGCGAACATTACGTCCACCATGTACGCGAATGTCCGCGCCGATGTTGTTCGGCTAGGTTTGCGGCCTTCGTGATGGTATGTTTGCTCTCGTTAATTCACCGATGCGTATACAATGTTGTGTAAAAGTAGGTGACTTTTTATAGGAGAATCCGATAAAGTGGTAGGAGTCTACCGAATGATAGAAATTTAGGCATATGTCTATCAGCTGTTAATTGTTATCGTGAAATTAATTATGGAGAGAATTAAGATAATTATGTGAATTTTGGTATGTGAACAGTAGCGTACCATCCACAATCGCGAGGGTTTAGTGGAACGTTGGAATATTTTGTTAGGATTTCTATTCCTCAAGAAGAATTATTATATGGAACGCCAATGAAATTACCCCAAGAATTTTTAACAGAAACAAATATTTTTACCAACTTATACGTTTAAACAACTAGTTTGATTTCGGCAGCTGACGATTTTAGCTCTTCTTGATTAAGCGTTTGACACAATTGATCATAGACTGTTGGCTATTCTGCGATACGTGGGTCTTTCGCAATCAGCTGTTGGTATGATCGAGTCCAAAAGACAGTGTTTTGCTCTTAGTGATTGCTCTTCTGATTTTAGAGCAGTTACATGCGGAGTGCCCCAAGTCTCTATATTGGGGCCTTTATTATTTGCGCCTGCTCCTAAACATGCCATGTCAGCGCTCGTATAGACCGAACGCAACACACCAGAGAATTCTCCGATTTGCTTTACTAAAAGTGAATGAATGCTCAATCAGTACTTCATTTAATCAGCTTAAATTGTAAAATTAAAAGTCATCGTTGGAATATGGACAAACGGAAAAGAATTAATTTAACGATAAATCAAAAACTTGAAGTGATGGAACATCTGGAGTCTGGAGCGTTTGTGTCTTGTATATACGAGCAATGTAGCATACGAAGGCAAGCTGTTTCGGACAAAATAAACAAATTTATGTGAATTCCAGAGAAGGACTGAAATTGGCACTTAAAGAAGCGTTATTTAAGTGGTACGTACAACATTCTTGTGTAGTTCCGGTCCGGGCAAGTAAATTAGTAAATAACATGAATATAATTTCATTCAAAGCAAGAGATGGATGGCTTTGGCATTTTTTTTATTAACGACGAAGCTTCAAAAGACGAAATTGAACATTTTCTGCAAAAATGAGTGCAGCAGATAAATAACAAAATGTTGTTACCTCAGATTTGCAATGCTTAGAGAACTGGTTTAACACGCAAGGCTTCAAATATGAAAAATCGACAATTGGAAAAAGGAAAATCAACAAAGAGAGAATCTCGCTGATCCCGGTTATTCTTCACAAATCTGGCAAACCTCGAATTTTAAAAGACATACTGGATTGTCTTGCCGTTGCAAGGCATGGTTCGCCACAAACATTTTCAAAAACTGGTTTTTGAAAGAACTTGTACTTGCAATCGGGAAATTTAGGACGAGGAGCTTACAATATCACCGGAAAATATAAAAATCTTTATTGCTTCCAGACAACGCACGGGATTACCGGAAGCGAGTGTTTCAACGTCGTTCCATAACGTCTAAACACGGATAAATATGAATTTTTATTTTGTAAGGAAGAACATGTTTTTCTATTTCTATTTGATAGCAAGCAACTTTTCATGAATGAATTAAAATTTTCATACCTACCTTATCATAAACAAAAAAGTGCTTGGAAAAGCCTATTTTTTTTTTGTCGGACTTTCGCCTTTAACGGACACCGTAATTTTAAAGAAATTTTCACTGGGCTTCACTTAAAGCATTGGATACCATCTTCCTTTATCTAACAATACTCTTACTTCACAAGAAGTCAAATATTTACAGCATTAAGCAATACTCAATCGTTCTAGATCATCATCATCAATTTCTTAGCAGGCCATTGTTGAACTTAATTTTATTTTTCTTAACTATTTCCACACACATCTCTCATGATCTCAATTAATAAATATTAAATTAAAAATTCAATAAAATTTAGCCGCAAATTTAATCTGCGCTAAAAACCAGAAAAACAAACACGCCGCTTCACTTTCAAATTTGGAATCATTTCCTCCTATTCTAACTTGAAACTTAACAACGAAATGAACTCCATATCGAATGCGCTACACGTAGATCTTACGACTACAACCAACAATTAAATTCGAATCTACCTTCGGGTAACGCTAATTGATTTCGCTATTTATCGAAGGCAACGGCGAATCACCAGACCAACAACAACACCACAGCGACTGCCGCGCGCACATACACACATCGGATATAGCCCGCCAGAGATGGATAGACGATATTCTCCAGATAACTATTAAAACATTAATTGGGAATTCACATCATGCGTTCGAGGCATTAAAAAGTCACGGTTTCATGAGCATACACATAGAAAACGAACCGGCTATAGAAGGCACAATGTGTAACCGTACCGCTTTGCAACATTCGTGGTATTGATGGTTCTTCTCCGCGTTTGTCTACCTCGTTGCCAGCACGAGATGAGTTAACAATCTTGTACATCGAAACAGACCCATTGAGATGGAAATAAAAAAGAAATGTGAAACGAGAAAAAAGACACACTTCCTGTAATGATTTTTCTTTTTTTTCCGCGTTAGTTTCTTCTTGTTTCTCGCAGAGCTCGATGATGGTTGTCAGTATTGATGGGGTAATTTTCTAATAAGTGGAAAGACGCCTTTTTTTCCGTCCCGGTTTAATTGGAAAAGTGGGCGGATATAGTAATTCTTACGTAGGTATCGTTCACCTTACGATGTTAAAGTAAAATAAGCTACACGTGTAATGCAGTCGAATAAAAACCAAGAAAGTAATCACTAAGTAGGCGTTATATTAAAACTCAAGTCAAACACGCACCTGTATTGCTTGTAAATCTATACTTGTATACGAGGGTGATAGAGAAACTTGCTCAAAAAGAGCAATAAGATATAATTAACAGACACGAAAGACACATTCAAAAATTTTAATTCTTCATCGTGTGCTTCATTCAACCATGTTTAATTAAGATGTTATATTGGCCATACTGTCACCTCTCTCAATTTCATTAACTTAATAAGATCCTGTACAATAATGGTAATTGTTATATTTACTATGTTGTCCCAAACTTAAATATTTTCGCTTTGATGTTGGTAATATTTATGTTTTGTACTTACTCCATATATAAGTAAATGCTTAAATAAATAATCATTTGGTCTTTGTAATTGTGACTTACAATTAACCAATCAGAAGGCAACTTTTTAGTGCCAGATATTCAGATTCAGATAGATATGGGGTGAAAATTTAGAAATATTTCGGAATTAAAGATGTAAATGAATAACACCATGCAATGCTTAAAGCTAGATGTTACGTTAGCGTCGAATGGCGTTTGGAAATTTTAAATTTGTCTCTATTAGCAAAGTACTAACCTGGTTGATATTGAACGCGCGAATTGGTTTAATTAAAGAAAAACAAAAGGAAGATCATTTTTTAACACACAAAAAACTAAAGAGAGATATCAACAGCGGATACCCAAAGAAACGTCCTAAATTGATGAAACAAGGATTAGAATCTGAATGGAACATTTTCAAAGGCATAGTTGAGAAAGTTGCAGCTAAAGTGTGCGGAATACAAGCAGAAATGCAAACCGAAAGAAACTAGCACCTTGGTGGAATAATAATATAGAAGAAATTAAAAAGAAAAAGAAGTTATGGAGAAGAAATCTCAGGAACTTTACACAAAAGCCAAATGGTGGGAGGATTTTGAGGAATGAATGGAGGAAGATGAAGCAGCTAACGCCAAATTATTGTACCCTAAAGGACTAAAATAAAAGAAGAGAAATCCAATCGGAAATCTAAAAGGTGAGGAAGGAGAAATAATTTTAGAGGAAGAACCTAGAAAGGTGGGACAGTGTTTTACGAAATTACTCAGCACGGAAGAGGAAAGCGAAAATAGACATTATAGAACGCAAGATGATAGCGCCGTTCAAAAAAACCACATTAAATGGAGAAAAACATAACACTCACACTACCATTTGCTGCCATTTAAAACATTCATATTTAATAATTTATTAATTTAAGCGTTGTAAATCATCAATTTAAGCTTTATCTAGGTGTACTTCGATTATCTTTTTATTAATAAATATTTCGGAATTAATTGCCGATTTTATTTTTAGGTCTTTATTAGAAGAGAAAAAAATCTTTTTTCTATTTCTTTTTACTTATTTCATTGGAATGTTTCTTTGTTAACCTTTTCAAGCATTTTCTAGAAAGAGGTTAATTATTTACAATTTAGTTATTTAATATTTTTTCGTTTATCTTGTTTTGTAACGATTTTTTTTCTTCTTCTAATAAAGACCTTAAAACACAAAAAAAAAACAGCGAGGGGGTTCTTTAATTGGCGATTACCTGTAAAATCTAGGCCCAAAATGCATTCCGCCAAGAATGTTCGAGTTAAAACTGTTATTTTGAGTCGGTCCATACTTCAAACTCGAATCTTCTATCGTCAAATTCTTTACTTTATAAAATTCAATAAAACGCTAATATGAAGTTTGAACCAAAAATTACTTGACTGCTACGCCAAGGAAAACCCAACAAAATATTTCCAATAGCCCTTATAGGTATAAGCGACTTTAAACCAACGTAATACAAGATAGCAACCTTCTCGATCTAAGTTATTCCCAGCGCACTACGTGGTTAGCTAGAGTTGTTGTTGCAGGTGCTTCTGTTTTCCAATAGCCAGGCCGCGCTAACTATAATTATGCTTTATTAAGAGGCGGTGATTCTCCATGCTTCAAACGCACACAAATTAACCGGGGCCCTTTGTGTAATGTAAATTGTATCTACACGGACGCATGCATGGTGTAACTACAACTAGAAGATTCGTATTTGTAACGTAAGAACATGCAAGTGCGATACGTTCTTATTACGCGACGCGCTCTCCGTGCGGAATTGGTTAATTTGCTCTTATTGAATAACAACAACGCAACATTAGAAATATAAATATTAATTAAGTCGTATATTATTTGCTGAGCGTATCGGAGCGATCGCCACGTGGCTGTAAATCTCAACTCTAATAATTGTTAAAATTGGTAATAACTACGCCGTTTAAACGACGATCCTCAAGCGGTGAATTAGCTGCTCACTATTAGAGATATTTAGCAATTATCTAACCTCGCGTTGTATCACGAAATCATTAGACTACGAAGTAACAAAATATCTTTAAATGAACGAAATGTGTGCGAACGTTATTGTTTTTAACAACAATTCATAAAAGTCACTGTTTTATTGCAAGTTTTTACACTATTTACTATTTCATTCAGGGACTGTGGTTGCGGAGCTTCAGAACAAGGTTTCGATTCCCTCGTGTATTTCCGTTACGTATCGTGTACGTTGCACTGTGCAAGAAAATACACGAGGAAATCGAAACGTTGTAATTGACCTCCCATTTACGTCACCACCAGTCTCTGATATTGAAAATTTGAGGCAGAATCCAAACTATTATGTACAATCTTACCTGCACTGTAGTCTTTAAATTACCGAAGATATTCCTTGACAATATTTCCTCCTAAATCTTAAAATTAAAAATAATTCGGCACCCTTTCTTCGTTTGATAGTTCTACAGTGAAAGTTCGACACTTTCCGTGCGCTTCACGAAATTAGCAAAGTACAGACAGATTCGTGTTTTGTCGACTGTCGGGGAAACCAATAGGCAAAAATAGGAACCACCCCTCATGAGACGAATCTGTCTAGTCTTTGAAGCGTATGGAAAGTGGCGAATTTTAGTAATTACTATACGCTATACTGACAAGACTGTAAAATCTTAACTTTACATCAGTGTTGCCACTAGCTCTAGTGATTTTTGTGTTAACTTGGTATTACTTAAATTTTTGTAATCGCAACTCTTAAGACAGAGCTCTTCAGAAATTGCCCTTAATCTTCAATAATCGATTGTTATCTACCAATGCCTCGTCTACAAATGTATTAACCAATGGATTATTTTTAAAGAAAACACATCGAATAAATACTGAAAATGTTATATTTTCATCTTTTTCACATTATTTTCTTTATAGTTTCTATCACGTTCAATCGGTAAGGATAAGGATGATGGGAGAAAGGGTTGGGGAAATGAGATAATCGAGGAAATCAGGTAAGACGGGGAATTCACATCTCGGTCCGTATTATCACTGCGTCGTTTCACATTTAAATAAAAAAATATAATAATAATATAAAATTAACATTTAAATAGTACAAACGAAATTAATAATTTATTTATTTGCATATCGTATTCATTAACTAACTGGTAATAGTAAATAGTTGTAATAGTAGAGCAGTAGTAGTAGTAGTTGTGGTAGTTGTAATCATTCAATAATTAATATGATTATAGTATTCGTCCTAAATTACAACATTTATTTATCACTTAGATACTATATACAATAACAAAGAAGTTATTAACAAATCAAATCCATGATGATGAGAGGGAATCGAAAAAAGAATAGCGAGAAACACGTCGATTGTTACTCTGTTATTTTGCTCTTGCTTCACCTTGATTCTATCTACCATCTACCTTAACTATTATTACAGACTTATCTGGCCATTAAGCATGTATTTCAGTTGCGGCATGAACGTCATCACTTCTCTAACCGCGACCAGAGCGATCAGCTCGTTTAGATTCAAGTGTTTTCCGTGCTGAACGTAGAGACGGATCTGCGAATTGTTCGCTTTGTAAATGGGAATGGCTAACACCTGTATGACGCGGCAGAGGTTCTGAAAGTCCGTATTCTTGAAGAAGAACTTCTCGTGCAGTTCGATTAGCGTGATCAACAGCTCGCTGTAGACGTGCGGTTTCATGTTCACGCAAGACACCGTTTTATTCTCCAAGACGACCTTCTGGATTTGATATGCGTTCGCCTGGTCCGACGTGGGAGGATCCGGGATGAGTATGAGCTTCCTGACGTCGATATACGAGGTGGGATCTGTTCGGAAATTCGGCATTTTGGGAACTTGGTGATGTTGGGGATGCGTTACGGGTTGCATATGGCTCGGTGAGTAGCCGTTTACATCGTTTCTAGGAACTATGTTTCGATAGACCGGTGGGTAATTCGAGGTGGGTACGTTGGACATCGTTGTCGACGGGATTGGTTGCGTATTATAATTGTTATTTTGATTTAGGGGAACATTACTAAATACTGGCGGGGTAACTGGTTCCTTAGCCCATTTACCATGTTTGAAATCGACTTTTCCGTTATTTGAAGAGAGCAAAGCAGTCTTAGACGGCCAATATTCTTGGAATATCGATCCGGGAGGGAAATGGTTTTTAATATCGTCAATACTGACGACGGTACACGAGTCGTGAACGAATAACTCATTCCTGATCCCTTGGACTTTACAGCAGAATTTTAGGTACGATAACGGCCATCCTTTCAGCTTCAGACTTTTCCCTTTGAGGCTCTCAGTCTCGCCTTCGAAATAAAACAGCGGCACCAATTTAAGGCCGTTGTATTTGGTGAACGGAACTACGGATTCGTTATTGATTCGTATGAAACCGCATTTGTCAACCGAAGCGGCGTTCGTCAGCTTAAGATAACAATCCTCGAGGAACTGATGGAAATCCAAAGCGTCGTTTAGGTTAACGATCAAATCGTTACCGTTGAATTGTTCGCGTCCATACAAGAAGTCGCAATGGACGAAATTGATCTCGTTCAACAATTTAGCCTCGGCTTCCGTTACGTAATAACTCTTAACGTATACGCAATTATAGAAATCCCATTTAAAGGCGTTCACGTACTTGTAAAGTACCTTCATCTCGAGCATCCGCACGGAGCAGTACTTCGTTTCTCCCCTGAATATGTAGGGGATGTAATTCTGCCCGATGACGGTCCATCCGAATTGGCCTTTTTGGCTTACGTCGTCGAAAACCGGTTTCTCGTTGGTGGAATTACTACTACTACTACTACCACCGCCACCTATACTACTACTACCGCTCGTACTTGAAACGTTTTGAGCCGTCGCGATTTTCTGGATCGGTTTCGAGAAGCAGCTCCTGCGCGTGTCTACAGTTGGCTTGTTGGGTATCGTCGGTGGGGGTTTGTATATTGTTCTTATGTCGATATCATCCTGTTCTTCCTTGACGGTGACTCCATTCATGTTGCCATAAAAAATCTAAAGGATCAAATTAAGAAAAAATACATTGTAGATCTTTTTGCAGATTAGTCCGAGTAGTGTTTCTCTCAATATCTTTTAATCTATGGTAAATAATAAGTGCTAGATACTACATAACCTCAACGACACGATAAAATGGGGTAAACCCAAGTTAATTTTAAATTCGTTCGTCAAATTACATTCGATAACGACTGTTATTTTGCCTTTCCCCGGCTTATCTAGGTTTTGCCATGATATGCAACAATAAAGATTTTGATAATTTATTCTTGCTTTTGTACAAAGCTGCATACAAGTGCGCAACGTAATAACAATTCTAAAAGAACCAGAATCGCCAAAAATGCTTTAAATTATTATTGTTAACCAAAAACTAACAAATTATTCTAATTCACTTTAAGACCTTATAGTACAACTGACAAATTAAGTTTTAACGTAGATTTCTCTGACCGCCAATTTTTACATTGGCTATTGGTTGGTTAGTCAGAGCCGTTCATTTGAAGATCTCAAGAAGGATTTTTCGTTGGTAAAAGGAATAGAGGATCGCATCTTCTATTCATAATAGTTTAAGTGGTACAACGTCAGCGGGTTAAAGTACATAATGTGTAAAGGGTACTTGAAGTCCAAGCATGCAATAGAGCTGTAATGCTTGAATTGAGTGCATTAAAAAATAAAATGATAATAAATGCTCTTGTTTAGTTATGGCTACAATGTTAATAAATTTTTGTCACGAAAAATAGTACATCGAATTAACTGTATCCGACCAATCGCAAATACAAATCCAAAACTGACTTATATGCTCGTACGAGTCGATACCGATTACTGTGCCTCCATTTTATATTAAAACTGATGAAGAAAATTGTAATTCTCCAAATGGTTCAAACAACTGAGAATCTTTTGCCTGTAAAATGCAGCAAATTGTACGAGTCTATTTGCTTCAATAAATTTTCAGCGATGGGGAACCAAATCTTCCTAACCCAAAGCTATATGCAGGATCCTCTTTATGCGCTAAATGAACTGGATAGCCCGGCTAAGGTGATCCTAGTTTGGGTACAAGGACATGGAAGCCACCGAGGGAATGTTAAGGCAAGCGAAGTGGCCTCTGCTATGTCCCAGCAATTTCTAATTGAAAGATTCTGCCAGATGCGAGAAGAAAGAGATAACCATTCGTATATTGTTTGATTGTACAAAGCTAATAGGACGACTCTCACAAATGGGCTTGAAATAATCAACAAACAAGATAAAACCTACGCAGAGGGGGCATTCACATGGCTGTTAGAGAGACAGGTCATTGACCACCGCGTAAATAATCTAATCCAATTGAAGTATCTAATTTTGTTTCGTCCACGTGCTATTTTTAAATCTGTTTCAATTCATTCGCAGTATTTTACAAACACTGCTTACTACAATTATCCTACAAGGTAATCCGCTTCATCGCCCATTGTTTTGCAAGCCTCTTATCTCTACCCGGCGATTCTTTTACATCAATCTGGATTGGACGCAACGACGTTTCTTATATGCCCACAGATACGCGAGTCCGTGCGCAAAACGAATCAGATTTACCATAAAAATTCCTGCTCAATCATCAATGCTTACTCCGGGGTAAAATAAGAACCATTCGCCGCTCTAAATAAGTCTAAACGGCCGACAAATCCCGACATTATCCGCAATTAAAAGACGAACTTCGCGAAACCGTAATTATTCCGGAATGATAACAATTCTCGGCGAGCGACGTGCGTGTGGAAAATATTCTCGGAACAGAGTCTCCCGTATAGTCGCGTCCATATCCGACGAATAATACGACACGAAAATGGTCAAATACCGTCTTTAGGCTTGAGTTGCAACCTCTATAATACGCAATCTACCTTCGACGTTTGTCCACGTACAAAGCACCTATGGTTCGTGATATCATGAAGCACACCGAGATACTTGTGTATTTTATCTAAAAGGATACTGGTATTAGTTATTGTATCCTAGAAGTCGAAAAAGGTGAGAAAAAGTTGAATAGATCTAAGCAAGTAGTTGTTTTTTCTTGTTGGCTTTTATAAGGATTATACTGGGAAAAATAAAAAATATTAATTGAATAAAAAAAATATGTTAAAGAGCTAAGAATGTATTTAGTAGAATTCTTGAATTAATGTATCATGTACGATTAATAAAGAAAGAACCCGCCGCAGAGAAAGTGCCGGAGTTTTCGTGGCTAAGCAATACACACGCTAACATCATAGACGAGCGCGTTGCTTTATTACCAATGCATTGCATGCGATGTTGAGGGTGGTGCTGGCATTTGTTGGTTTAATTCTTTCATTCTTCAATGGCGTAATATATGAAATACACTGCACAATTTGCGATGCACAGAACGGGTCCTCAAACAAATAATTGTCTCCTTTTTTTGGGATATGACTGGAGCTTTGCACATTACATTTGCTCTATGTCGCGGAACATTTGTAATGGTAACCATAAAGATTTTTTGATCTAGAATTCAAATGAAGTTTATTTAACATCGTTTCAATACGGTCTTGGGGAAGCAGGCGATCGATTGAAGAAAGGAAAGTGGAACATGCAATTCGATTTCTGAAGGAGATTGTCCAAGCATATACCGAATAAAAGAGGACCTAAATTGGATCCTTCGCATGTGCCAGAAAAAGTAGTGTAGCTGTAGTAAAAACGGTCAATTAGAGAGAGTCCCTGACAAACTTTTTACATAGTTTTTACGACAAAGGCTGCAGCAGATTTCGATATTTGGTAAAATACTGTGCGAGAAAGCTTCTTCAATAAGTAGCTAAAAGAAACGATTTTGAAGCAAGCTTTAGGTGGCTGGACAAGTTCAAGAAATTAAAAATATTCGTCAATAGTCAATCGTTAGCGAATTATCTGCTGTTGAACCATCCCAGCAGCTATTTTTAATGAAGCTTGAAGAAATGTGCTTAACACTACTAGAGTGATATCTTTCGGAGTCCCACCAACTTTCATAGACATCCCGATGTAGTAGAAAGCATTCAAGCAATATTTGTACCACCAAATGGTACCCCTCTTATTTAACCAATGGATTAACATGTGATTCAAAAAATGAAACTTCATCGTCGCAAATCTCTACCAATGCTTACCATATTTGAACATGTCCAAGCCAAGATATATTTTTTTCAAGAATTTTGATGTTAGCGACATTATCTTCTAAAGACACTTAGCGGAATGTACCATCGAGATTTATTCAATAGTTGCAATGTACACTGCCGTTCAGAGAAGTTCGGTCGGTTAGTAAAAAACATGAAAAGATTACAGAAACAAACGAAACTAAAAACAAAATGCAATTTTATTGTATGTACAGGTAAAAAAGACAAAAATAAATAAATAAAAAGTTATTCTGGCCTAATATAACATACTGAACATTATATTTTTTTTTTCATCGAAAAAACCTCCTTTGCTGTTAATCACCGCTCGAAATATTCTATGCATTCTTTCGATAAGTTTTGTTAAAACGGATTGTGGAATATTAATCCATTCATGTTGCAGAATATTCCGTAAATGTTCTTGTGAAGTTGGGCATATTTTTCGGATCCTCCTGTCCAGTTCATCCCACAACAACTCTATAAGGTTCATATCCGGGCTTTGTGGGGGCCATGTCATTACTTTCAGGGTGTGCTGTTCTTCTTGCTCCTTCAGATAGTTCTTACACACTAACGCAGTGTGTTTTGGGTCGTTGTCATGCATGAATGTAAAGTTACGGCCTATTATACGCAAGCCTGATGGCACTGCATGATTCTGGAGTATTGCAAAATAATTTTCCTTCCTCGTTACACCCTGCACTCTGCATAAATCTCCCGTCCCAGCAAAGGAGAAACATTCCCACACTAACACAGAACTACGCCCTTGCTTCACTGTAGGCACAATGTATTTCGGGATCACTTTTAGGTTTTAGATCTTCGGACATAAGCTCGTCGATTTTGCCCAAAAACCTCAAACTTTGACCCGCCACTCCAAAGCACGTGTTTCCAATCATCTAACGACCAATCTAGATGAGAACGGGTCCACTGTAGCCGTTTTGCTCTGTTGCCCGATGTAATAAGGGTTTTCGAATGGCAATGCGCCCATGAAGGTCCGCTTGTTGAAGTCGACGTTTTGCCGTACTTGCCGAAACTTGTTCTTCACGGCCGCGATTCACTTCGGCTGCTATTTGTGGCGCTGTTAATTTTCTATTGCGTTTGCTTAATGATACAATTCTCAAATCTTCAGCTTTTGTTGTTTTCCTAGATGCTCCAGGACGAACACGATTTTCTATAGTTCCAGTTGTCCGATATCGCTTTAGGTCATTTACTGTTGAACTTCTCATATTTATTTTTTCAGCAATTTGTCGCCCCGAATATCCATCTTCAAACAGCGTAATAATGCGTGAACGTTTTTCTATACTGGTAGGCTTGCCACGTGCCAATTTGAAGTAAATTTTCTTAAAACTTTCGCGCAAAAACGACAGATGCACACCAACACACGTTTAACAGTAAAATGAAGCAAATTTATATCTTTAGGCCTGTGATAAATAAACAAAAATGATACTGCGGTATATTTCCTAAATGTATTGTTCGTTAATAATCCCCGAACGACCCGTTCCAAAAGATCGGCACTTCCGAGAAATTCTTGGAATGATAATAAAAGGGACTTTATTGTGGTTGTCGCAATATTTCTACTTTACATAATAATTTATGGCTTTAATCCCTTAGAGAAGAGTGTATGCTTAATATTTTTCAAATTTTATGTATTAATAATTGTATACAGTGTGATATAATAGATTTTTATTGTATGACCGAACTTCACTGAACGGCAGTGTACCTCCTCCATTATGTGGCCCTGATAAACTAAAGAAACGTGCAATATTTTTGAAAACTTCTACACCGGTGTCTCCTATTCTATACAACATAGCAGCATTTGCAAAAATACATTTTATTCGGGACACGTCCGGATTATCTATACTACTTGTAGAAGAGCACATAACTGCACAAAACTGCGGTTTACAATGGTTTCGACCGAGTTAACTAGAATACCAATTAAGTAAACTGTTTAAAAAGATATACCGGTATATGCTTCAAACTTCAGATTTAGAAACAAATTCTTAACCATAAAATAAAAAAATAAAACATCTGGTTGTCACAAACTACCTACATATTACCATAAAACATGGACTTTCTACAATCTCAATTGTTCAATTCTAGCTTATAATTGCCACGTAACCTAACATTAAAACCATCGGTTCCTTCGCAATTTCTTCCTCTCAAGCGAGATTTGCGAAATCCGCACGTCCTGTATATATGCATGTGCATATCCGAGAGTTGATTTAATTGGCAAACTCGCTGAACAGAAGGTGTTCGGCCGTAATTAGAACGTAAGCGCACACTAGCGGAGATACCCAGTCCACAGCGGTAAGAGCTGTCTCGAGTTCGCGAAAAAATCACCGGGCACGTCTACGATAACCACATGTTGCCGCGCCGAGTCGCGTCTTGTGCATTTACAAACGACACTACAACAGCTTAACTATGTAAGTGCCCATGTACAGATTTACGGAACGTTATGATATGAATTAATGGTTGATTTTCACGGCGGGTGCGTTATTCGGTATATTTTAATAGCTTCGAATTACGGCTAACGGAGTGCAACGCCAGAAATAGTGTTATTCGAAGCGTTTTTAGCGAACGGAACCGGCGCTAAAGGTAACCGTTAGTTAGAGGAAAAGTTATTACGTCCGTGAACAAAAAATTAACGCTGTTATAAGTAATAAGTGCGAGTAACAGCGTATATAATGACTTAGATGTAAAATATAATGTGCAAGGTGCAAGTTGAATATCAGGTAACAACGAATGGGTTAGCGACAAGTGTTTTTGAGTTATATCAATGTTAATTTTTTTTTGAGTGACTAAACTCCAATAGCTTTCTTCTTGGAGTGAACTGATTGATAACTCCACAAGTGAGGTTTAGATATTCCTTTCAGTTCCATTATATTGAACAGTTGAAGAGTAATTTAAAATATCCGCTTTGTGTCTTTATTATTTTTATCAGAGAGACTTTAAGTACAGGCTACGTTACGTTAGAATTAGTCTTTGATATTTCATGGATATAAATTTAAATAAATACAAAAATATTGTTAACAATTGATGTTGGTTGTAATGCTTACGCCCACCTCAGAAGATTGGTTGATGGGAAGATGGTTGGTATCAAAGGCAAAATAAATCATAATAAATGTCGTAAATTAAAACCCAAAGTAACGAAATTTATGAATAAGAAAACAAAAGATGGTTTGTGTTTTATGACGAAGAAAAATGGAGTCTGATTAATGATGGGCGTTCCAACAGAAAATGAGGGAATGAAATTTCAAAGTAGAAACCTTAAAAAAAGGTATAAAACACGATATTTCAAAAATATCCACCACGACTCCTTTTGCACATCGTAATTCTTCTTAAAAAATTTTTAATTAAAATTATTTTGTTGCATGCATTCAAGTTAACTTCGCCAATAACAGCAGGAATATTATTTTTTAATTCATCATTGTTTGTGGATTATTTGCGTAGCCTTATTCCTTAAGAAAAATCCAAAAGGTCTAGTGGTGGTTGGCGCTCAACCAATGTCGTTTGTATTTCGCATTTTAAAAATGGATCCAAACACGTTTGATTCGATCGCTGTGTGTTCTTTCGCAACGCAGGCTTTGCTCAAACTAATCGCGATCGGTCCCTCTGGATCGACGAATTTTTGTGATTGGATAAAGGAATCGTGTTTACATTCAATTGGTGCTTTAATTTTAATTTCAATTTGAAAATTAGGATGAATTGAATTTGACGTCAACCGAATCAAGTTCAAACAACGTTGCTTTTTTGTAAAATTTTTCGAATTGTGATCATAGAATCTTCATCCGTGGATCATTAATTTCGGTTATTCGCATTTTTATTTACTAAATAACTGCAAATAGGATGACAAATATTCTGCATTAAACATAACTTGAAACTTAAGTAACTATAAGGTTATTTATTTTCCTTGTTTTTTGAGAAATTTATGAAGGTTTTTAATATTGGTTTTTGTTCCGATGCTCCTGAAATAGATTGACCAGCTAAAAATAGAAAACAAATCAAACCAAAAGATTTTCTTAAAAATCTCGGAAACGAATCGATCAATTTCAAAAGACCATTAAAACCAGGTATTACTCGATACCTCTTGCCATTTAAGACTTTTAAGAGGGTAGCTCCCGAGGGCAGGAGGTTAAAGCGGGTGAGTCAATTTTCGCATATGGCGTTGTCCCCCTTGATAATATTTCTTACGTGTTTTTTCATAAATTTCCAGAAATTTAGGGTGGAAAATTTTCAAATGAACACCCGGTATAACACAAATTTCAGATCATCCGATAAAGCAGCTTGCTCAGATCATCATGATAAATACAAAAGACGATAATCAGTTTCCATGTATGTTCCTCTTATGTTTTCATACGTATAAATTTTCCGTTCCCAATTTTTATTCAAGCACTGCCTGCACTTTCGTAACTAACAAAATCTGCGTATGTTAGCCGCTATACTCAGGTAATACATACATATGTGTCAGATTTGTTTCCTGTTCACTCTATCGTATAAGTTGTGTGTGAGAATCCCGAGAAAATTATGTAGCGACATGCTACAAACTTTATCGGAGAAAAAGAAATTGGAATTCTCAGAATTATTGCAGGTGTCAGAAGAAATGAATGAAAGAACCTTTTTCCCACTTTCAAGGTAAGCACACAAAACAAATTAATAAATAGTGTTATCGCTAAGCCTGCAGAAACGAGTTGCGCTTCACGAAATTAACAGAGACTAGACAGACTCGCGTTTATTCGTCTCATGAGAATGGGTTCGTATTGCCTACGGATTTCCTAGAGAGTCGACAAAACACGAGCCTGTCTAATCTCGCTCGTTTCCGCAGGCTTAGTTATCGCTCACATTTTCTGGAAATTTGGCTACAAGATGTTCGTTCCTTTTAGGTTTGTTGGTAATTTTTACGTAATATGGTTTAGCCCGTTGTTTAAGTCAAGCATATTAGATGAAATACTTGTATTTTATTAGGTAAATGGTTTTCAATTTAAGAGAACAAAAAGAAACAATAAAACTAACTTGCACACAGCAATAGTGTCAGCAATTATTGACAAGTATTAGATTTAATTATTATTAACCCCTTAAAAAAATAATAATCTAGTGATATTCCGTTTCTTTGTTGAAATTGGCAGATATTCTAATCTAATTATTGTAACAATTCAATTAATTTACTAACACGCACTTCATAACGAATCCAATTCGGCTTTCAAGCTGCTTAATCGAGAGTAGTGACAGCACATAATTTAAGATTAAATATTTAATTCACTTTTTGCAAACTTGGCGCCGGGCTTTTACGTTCATATTTGCCTCAATTGTTCAATCACCTTTAGTTGAGTTACATTTTAACCCACTTAGATCTACCGTTCCTCTAAAAGAACACAGAACAGAAAAGCCTTTTAACAAATTTTCAGTTGAAAATTCTGGAGAGGAGGATTCTGTTGCTGTAGATAATCTTCCAGCTGCACAATTGAAGGCACCAGTAGAAGTGTTGCACGACGCAGGAAGCGATTGGGAAACCGAAGATGATCAACCTCTGTCAACATTTATCTCTAACACATCGAAAACTCACAAAACGAATATGTCGACAGTAAAATGGACGTTCGAGGATTTGAATATGGGAGGTGTGGACAGAGCTGATGAGAACATTGCTCTAAATAGGGTGTCCATCCAAGGGAAAAAATGGTACTTTCCATTGTTTTCACAAACAATAGATATGGCTGTACAAAATGCGTGGCAACTCCACCGCCTCGGTGGCGGAACAAATGACCAATTGGCATTCAGAAGAAATATTGCTACTGCTATTTTGGAATCCCACAAAAAGTCAAGCAAAAGAGGACCCTCCAAACAAGCAAATTTGCACGATTATTCCAGGTATGATCGTATAGATCACCTGATAATATACATCAAGAAAAACTAAGTGCAAGAAAATAAGTGCAACTGTGCTTTACACCCTAAGCAATGTTTTTATAATGTCATGCCATGTCAATTAATAATATTGTACGCACTAATAAAATTTAGATTTTTGAATATTCTGCATAATTATTTTCTTTCAACCCAGTAGTCCGATTTATTACTGTTCCGTTAAAGGAACATTCTGTATATAGCTATCCACATACCTAAAAAAATATTTATTGTGATTTTTCGATCTATTTAAATATATTTTTTTTTTAATTAAACAGTATCAACAGATTTAAACGACAAAAATAGTTTCAGGTCTAAGTGGGTTAATTTACAGTTTTTAAACCGTCCAGTCTGAAGAAAGAATTATTAAAAGAAAAAGTTTAAGCTAAAGCTCTTAAAATACAAGGTTAATGCTTAACATAATTATTTGGAAATTTGTTTATTAAATGTAATTTAATTTTAAGAAGTATATTAGGATGCATAAACAAAATGTGCCAGTGGCGTCGGAAATTTGAAAAAAGGGAGGTGCTTAAAATAATAGAAATCGACTTTATTGATTTCTATTAAGATTTTACCACTGTAGTAATAGATTCCTTCCGAATGCTTTGAAAAGGACAGTTTTGTTAATAGAAAAAGGAAAAACAACTGCAATAATAACCTAATCAAAGCTTAGCACGCTACTGAGGTGCTAGCAGTTTTCCTTCCACCCCTGTTTTTCAAATCCCGCGTAATGATAGACTCGCCCGACGAAAATTATTCTTTTGCGCATATCACATGATGTACTTTTAATTTCGGATTCACTCTACCAAGTTACCATAGCATCACGAAACAAAAACCGTACTACTCATCTGTCAAATAAAAAATTTTGCTGACATTTTGACATGACACGACATAACCATTAATTTTATACGTAATTTCGAAGCAAAAGATAAATTGATGAAAAGAACAAAAAGAACTGTAACAAATTTTGTTTACCTTGTACGTTTGATGTCGTACTGCATGCATCTTCCAAATAAAACTAAATTCCTTCAAAGGGAAAACACTAAATTAAGTCATAAACGACGTAGATGCACTTACTTTGACAGATCGATGTTTCGACTATCTTTTTTTTTTTTCTGGAGAACGTGTTGCTGGGTTTTTAAGCTTAAGTAGGCCGTCTATTACGTATTTTTTAGCAGGCTTCGCTTTCGATATTAATTTGAGGAAATACATAAAAATTTTGGTTCTAGTGGTTCCAAAATGGAACCAGACACTACATAAGAACCATTCTCTTCGTAGCGTGAATAGGAAGATGACGACAATTTTCTATTGACAGGATTTACGAAAAACTAATTCGCTGGAAGCAACACGAGTCATCGAAAACCAAACCAAAGACTTAATTGAAAAAAACTAAAATTATGAAAAGAGAAGAGGTTCGAGTAGGCATTTTTGACAAAAAAAAATTATTCCTGAGTAATTTTCATGAAAGCAAAGTAGGAAGAAAGAAGAAAGGTGGAACAAAGGAAGATATATCATGTTTGACCTTGCTAAAAGATTATAATGAACACATGGGTTATGTTGATCGATCAGAGAGAAAGAATCTAAACGTTAACTTTGGAGATGGATAAAAAATAAACGACAACATATATTGAAAAATCACAGACTACAAATACAAAATTAGTTGAATGAATAGAGTTAAAAAGAATCAATGAAACCCACCGACTGGTTTCGCAGAAAACGGTAATTAAGGAACAAGACAACGTTTTGATGGCGTTAATAGCACTATTAGAGCCCAATAAAACTTAATTACTTCACCAAAAAACTAATTTTTCGCAGGAAATACATCGCAAACATTCCTGAATAAAATGGGATTAAGAAAAGGAAAATCCATTGAATAGAACCGGATATATTTAATGTTAAAAGAAAACATTCGGCTGAAAAACGGTAGTGACCCCCTTAAATTCTCCTCCTATTAAAAAAAACAGCTTAGACAATAATATATTCCCCTTCATACATATATTCGATGAAGAAAGCATCAATTTGCCAATTAAAATTCGTATGATGGATCGATCGAGATTTCGCTCAGTAAGCATCGTGAGCTTTTCCCGATTTATTTAATCGAGGAAAATGTTATTGTGGCCGCATTTCTAAGCCAGATAGAGGATGTTATTCTTCATCTTCGACGACAAATTTGCATTTTATTAATCCTCCACGAATCGCGGCGTTCGTTCCTCCGAAATCCTCCGGATAGAGGAAGTATACAACACACATTGCTTCCCACGTTACACAAGAAGATTTTCAAGAAACGCTAATTTAGCCTCGCTTAAATATACAATAATCCCGATATCCGTACCTCCAACTTGATCCTTCTAAATGGATATATTTTAGAATAACAGCCATTTAACATTGCTTTCCTGTATGCACGATGCCCGCCTCGATAGCAGCTGTTTTCCAAGAACTCGGCTAGAATTTTTCGGAGATTAGAATTGGCTAGAACCAAAACAGGAAGCACGGGCGCAATCTTTTTTGTTTCTTGCGTTCTCGCCGTAAGTACGGTGCGAGGGAGAGCGGGGAACCATGTCTATTCCTACGAAGTCGCTCACGTACGGGTTTGAATTATGTCAGCGAAAATAAACTTGCGGTTTGCGGTCCAGTTTTAGTTTCGATAATTTATAACGAAAGATCTTTTTTCTATGGTTTTTATCGTAACATATACGTCTGTTTGGCCTGCTTATACGTAAATATTTTTTCTAGACGAAAGTTGGTGTTACATTTATGGTTTTATTGATGGATTTTGCAAATGGTGCTTTTAATTTGGAGTGTTTAGAAAAATAATAATTTGGGGTGAACCCTGCTATCCGGAAAAATAGGAAAATTTTGCTGATTATCTAACGTTGCACATCTAAAAAAATTTCATAGGTAAATATATTCTAAGAAACAATATGTTAATTGCATGAATTTAAGCAAAGAGGTAAGTTTAAATTCGAAAAGTAATATTAAGTTCAAGTCATTCCAAAATCTTTAAAATCTAAGGAACTTGCTCCAAGAGTGATAGTTGGTGAGTTGAGAAAATTTGTAAATATGGTATTTTTTAAAGATTGTTGTCCTTTCTCTTCTTTAGGAGAGTCCCCAATTATAATTAAGACAATTAACTGAAAATTTATTGAATGATTCGTTCGATGCAGACAATTAGTTCTTTATTAGTCAATAATAGTTATTTTCTCCTTAAAATATCATGTTCATTCACCCATTTCCTAAAAATTGTCCTCAAATTATTATCATTAACTGTATTCTTTGTTTTGCTCTAACTCTCAATTAAAATAATAAAAATATAAAATACTTCCAATATACACTACCACACAAAAACATAGACGCGGTATCGTTTTTATTTACGAAACAAAGTTTATAGACATTATATAAAATGTAAATGAGGGTTATTAATACTTGTTATGTAAATAGTCCATTTATAGATATTTCTGGGTATTTATTGCTTTACGAGGGGCAATTGAGATTTTCCCAGATCAAAATAGGAATTTTAAATGCGACAAAAATTTAGACCCTTTGCATTTATTACATTAACATAAGCAAAAATGTTTTAATTTGATACTTCTCTTTATATGCAGCGGTTGTACTGGTAAAGTGTGAACATTTCACCACGAGAAATTATATTTTATAAAGTGTTTGCAATATGGGCAGAAAAAAGCAATTATCCTTGATAGAAAGGGGTAAAGTTCTAGCCTGGCACCACGTTGGTGTTAGCAAGAAGGAAATTGCTCGTCGGTTACGAAGAAGCGGTCATTTCGTTAGAAATTTCCTAAAAGATCCGGAAAATTACGGCAAACCAAAGGCCAGGGGCGACCGAAAGCTGTAAGTGAGCGGGATAAACGCGTGATATTGCGGTGTGCATCCAATTCTTCTGCGTCGGCGAGAGTTATTGCAGAACAGGCGGGGGTACAAACGCACGTGCGTAATGTTCAAAGGATTTTAAAGGCGTCACCGGTAATATCACGGGAGAAAATGTTGAGAAAACCGGCGCTTCTTTGTGTTTCGGCGAAACACAAAGAAGCGAGGTTGAGATTTGCTGAAGAACACGTATCCTGGAAGAAACAATGGGAAAAAGTTATATTTTCCGATGAGAAACGTTTTAATTTGGACGGACCGGATGGGTACTCGCATTATTGTCATGATCTGAGAAAGGAACAAAAAATGAAAATTACCAGACAATTAGGGGGTGGAGCTGTGATGAGATGGGCAGCGATTGGATTCCGCGATAAGAGTGAGATAGTGTTTTGCATAAACAAAATGACATCTGTGACTTATAAAGACTTATTGCGTGACAATCTTCTACGTTTTGGAAACCAATGGGCCGAGCGCAATTTTGTTTTTCAGCAAGATAACGCGCCAATTCATAAAGCAAAAACCATTACTGAATGGTTTAAAGGGAAAAAGATTAAAACTTTACAGTGACCGGCACAGTCATCAGACTTAAACATTATTGAAAACATGTGGGGTGAATTGGCACGTCGCGCTTATGGCGGGGCCGTCAATATTTCACGGTACAGGAACTGAAAACTTCAATAGCGACTGAATGGCAGAATATCCCTCAAAATTATGTGTTAAATTTAAATAAATCTATTAATAACAGACTATTGGAAGTGACTAAGAACAATGGAGGATCCACGCATTACTGATCACTCATTTGTCGATTTTTGTTTTACTTTTGCAACAGAGCGTCTAAATTTTTGCCGCAGAAATTGTTTAAACATTGGAGTAATAATTTATTATTTAGTTCATATATTACCGGAGGAGATATTTTTAAGTTTATTTTACTTTTACGAATAAAAACTGAATTAGATATCTTGCTAGTTTCGCAAAGAAATGTTGTAACCCTTAAAACGCTTAAAACATCTTACCGCGTCTAAGTTTTTGTCGGGGAGTGTAGATATGGACAATGTAGGTATTTAATTTAAGTAAAAATTCTAATATATTGCAAAACACAGCTGAACCATGAAATTTTGGCATAAATTTAATCGTGTTTTCCATTAAATTGGCCCATATTTGCGATGATGGGCGTCTTTCCGAACATCCACCTGCCGCCATCCCTAACTTTAAGACGTGCGGCAATTCCTAACTCGAGCCGGTAAACACGATAATTTCCGCGATGAGTTACAGGACGACATTTATGGATTCGGTAATGAAATTCCCCGAAATTTATTATTTTCAACATCGGCGACATCGTACCCTGTCAAAGTGAAATTATTGCTAATTAAAACGCCACAGTCCGTACTTACGCAAAGGTACGCCCCATAAGAGTTTATTACGAACCGTCCGGAGACAATTAACAACGTGTCCACGTTGACGTTTTTATAATTCTGCTCTTTTCGGTTATCGAATTTATTTTCGGGCATACAAAAGTCCGCCGGGCTAACGAGACAAGGTGCACGTAAAATATCGAGTTTTCAATACAATTTCATCTACGTAAGTATGTCGAAAGCAATACAGATGTCGTTGAAGTAAATTTAGAACCGGGCAAGTAACAGCAAGGTCAAAACTAGTACGAGGTGTGTCAGTTTAGTTTCGCCAATGGTCGCCTAGTCTCGCATGTGAGGTAAGCGCAAGCGAATGGGAAATCACAGGATGACTATGCGCTTTACAAAAATATACGTGTGTAGGAGTAAAAAATGAGTCATATGTCGTATTTCATATGAAAACATTTTGCGTTTTATTTGCAAGGGAAAATTAATTGTACATATCGGGGATCGAACCCGTATCGCTTAGATAAAAACGCCAGAAAGTTAAGAAGTAATCGACCAAGAAAAATATCGGTTTTAATTTTTTTTTATTTTCAAAATATTGATAATAGTAAAACGAGCAATGCAAGTTATACGGAGTGTTTTCCAAAGTCGATGATAAAATTATTTTCTCGTCGAATAATCTCGAAAATCTTTTAGGAAACCCCAAGTACCAGAATTCATAAAATATCACGGAAAGACTGCTATCAAGTGTATGTTGGGTAAACCAACGGAAGTGCAGTGTCGAGGGTGATATCGTTGAACCTGGTATTGTAGGAACGATATCAAAAAATGGCAATTATTTAGAGAAAAGTACCCTATTAAAATAAATTAAAACATTTACAGTTCATTCAAAAAGTAGATATCTTTGTGTCGTTGTGATGTGCATCTCACACAGCATTTTTTTTAATTTCGCGGATGATTAAATAAGTTGGTAGTTCCGGTAATAAAGGGCATATTCGCATAGATTACGGTAAAAAATTGCCAAATATCCTCTTCATTGCCGGAAGTACCAACTTAAATTGTCTGCGAAATTTAAAAAATGCTGTGTGGGATCTGAAGTCAATTTAATTTCTATTTTTTCGTGCTTGTTCTTTTACGCTTACAACTAAATAACGAAATTTTACCTAGTTTTTTGAAGAAAGAATAAAAATATTTTTCGAAAAGTAATATGTAGCAATCTTATTTAAAAAAAATAAATAAACCGGGATCCCAAAGAAAGTAAAATTAAATTAATTTTTTTTGGTTTTTTGTTTTAGTGACGTCATCGTTTAAATTATATACATATATACCTTTTCCTTTAATTTATTTTCTCGCCCAATACTTGGCTACAATGGCTCATAATAATAAAATATTAAAGAAAATAGAAAATGCGTTTCAAACACACGATCGATATATGAAGGACACCGAAGGACAAAATACTAGAACCGCACGTATAAAATATCTTCAATTATCTAAGACTTCCGGTTATTTAAATAGAATGATTACATCTTTGAATTTATAGTTCAACCTTAAGGTTTGTATGTTGCTATTTCTAACCATATCTGAAAAATTTGAAATTTTCGAAAATTTTCGACAGATGGACGAGCGCATGTGAACATTTATAATAGTGAAAGTTTTCAAGTTAGATAATTGAAATTTTGCAGAACTGTTGAGCATATACTGCAGGATTGGAAACCGAATGAATTTTTCGAAAATATCACAGCGTGTCCGATAATTACAATTAATCTCTCAAATGGAAAGTGCTACAATTTATTTTCTTTAATACAACCGCTTTTGCTTTTGTTTCTTATCAAATTGCTCTTACAAAGGAACAAAAAAAAAAACGGAAAGAAAGTTTGTACTGCAGAAACAATTTTCTTCCAAAAAGAGGCGTATCCTGCAATGAGAATGTAGCTTATGCACTGTTTAAAAACGTAATTTCAAAACGTGTTTGGCGATATCCGAGTTAGGGATGATCAATTCTCCTTGAAGTTCTGCGTTCTAAATAGGAGGATTCGAATTGCTCCAGCAATGAGAATTGGGCCGATCAAGCAGGCCCAGATAATGGAGTCCCAAGAATAATTCATGCTTTTTAGAATATATTAACACAAATTCGCAAAAACAATGTTTTTGAATTTTTGCTTCGACCGATCTGAAGTTTCAAAATCCTATCTTCCCTGAACTATGTTTCGTGAAGGCTTCTGTTTTTGTGGATACCGACAGGCATGTTTTGGATATAATTTTATCGCATCTTCCATAAATAATAAACAAATTTAAATAACCTTCATTCGTGCGGTGGAATTGTTTATAATTGAAAACTAAGTG
This sequence comes from Oryctes borbonicus, assembly GCA_902654985.2. Lineage (NCBI taxonomy): Eukaryota > Metazoa > Arthropoda > Insecta > Coleoptera > Scarabaeidae > Oryctes > Oryctes borbonicus. The sequence goes on from LR736870.1 coordinate 4,600,994, forward strand.
ACGTACATGTTTTTCACCAATACTGGATAGTCCTTGGATGTTTCCAAAATTAGATAACATTTAAAACCCTTTTTTGAGAAAATTTTCGCATTTTCTTAAATATCTTGAAAAATATCCATTTTAGATGCGTAACGATGACTTCCGTCGGTTAATTGTGATAATCGATGCTGGTGTTTCCGAGATAATTAAATATTTGAAAAAAATCTGGACCCGGTAAGGATTCGGGCCTGACACCTCCCATCTGCCGGATATTTAATTAAAAATTTGAATTTGGGCGAAATGTTTGATAGGATGTCCTTGAATGTAAGTTAGGTTATTAGAAGTTACTTAAAATGTTATTTCAGCCATTTTGTAATGTATAACTTAGTAATTCTCCAGTTTATGACTCAAATTTCATATGATCAGTGGTCATATATAGAAATCAGTCTTGGACGGTTCGTCAAAATTTCATAATTTTAGTTGCAAATATTTACATGTTGGACTATTTCTAAACTGGCTATGACTAGTTCGGATATCTCCAAAGTTGGACGACATTGTCAAAAACTACATAAGCTACATTCTCATTTTTGAGTACCCTTTTTTGGAAGAAAATTGTTTCTTTTGAGTCTCTTTTTAAGTTCTAGTTGTTAGAAAAGGCAAGAAACGTTACTTCTCCCATCTCGATACTGTTGTATTAAAAAGCTCCAATATTATAAATTTGTATCATTTCATTGCATTTCCCTTTAAGCCTGGTTTTAATAATTATAAAAAGCATAAAAATAAAAAAAAGGCAGACAATTTCAATGGTGTGACTCATTATACAGAATTTCCCGATACTATTGTATATAGGGATTAAAAGGTATTATCTTTATAAAAATTTCACGTGACTCGATTAAAGATCCATTAATTTAAATTAATGCCATAAATTCAAAAAAAAAAAAAATAGATTACCTTCGTGTTTTAATCATTTTTTATTTTTTTATTATTGTCAGAATTCCGTAACTTTTTGAAATTAGAAACATGGAAATTGCTATCTAGGCTTTTGGTTACATATAAAAAAAAATACTATTTTAGTGTTTTTGGAGAGCTAGTACGTAAAATAGATGGTAGAATTTGAATTTGAATTACCGAAATTCGACAGCGTTCCCTTGTTTCTAATCAGAAGCTTAAGTACCAAATTTCATCTTTATAAAAGACTGGCAAACAAACTTCCCTTATTTTACACCCTTAAGGGCAAAATTTCCAAAAATTATTGCGCGTCCACACATCAGAGGAAAGTACTTATAATAGTTCCAGCGTTCCTACGTAGATGAGTCAGTCAATCCGGACTTTTCTCTTTATAAAATTAGGGGCACACGTAAGTTGCAGCGGCGATTGATGATTTAATCCCTCGCTGGGGGGTCAGGTCAAAACATATTTAAAATTGTGCATTGCAACAATTTATTTACAGTACGATTAACAATGTAGCAGTCTGAATAAATATTATATCTAAGGTATGCAAATTCAGCCCTAGAAATGAGGGAAAGAACCCTTTAAAGTCGCCATCCTGAAGTAAAGAATTACATAAACGTACATCAGTGATTTTAAATTATTTGTTCCACTGAAGCTCCATGACTTTCAATTTAATGTTTTTATTCTTGTCTGTTTTGTGGTGAATGGGCTTTGATCCCGGGACACAAAAAAAAAAATTATTTGTACGTTGAGACTCATCGGCCGAATATATATTCAAAATTTGAATTCCAAACAATTGATATTCAAAAATCTAGATAAACGTAAGAAGGCGAGATAGAAAATGATATTGTAAATAAATAAATATATAGAATATAAAATTAAATTAATTGTTTTTTGGAATTATACACGCCTCATACCTGCCCCTTTTTTTTATATTTTTCTAGAGACTCTACTGGGTATAAAAAGAAATAAAAAATGAAAAAGACAATGAATTGATTTAATAGTAATTTTTTAAACATATTTATTTGTCTTTATTAAAAAAAAATCAGCAATCTAGATTTCTGTCGTCCATTGTACAATGCCTAGAAAGTATATTAACTGCTTATTTACTGTTGCTAATATTATTAAGTTTTAATTATAATTTGCATTTATTTACATTGATGCCTTTTATTTAAACACTAATCCTTAATTCTTAGAGGAGTTCCGGTATTATTTTCCTATACTGAAGATTCTTTTTGTTGTTATACATTGGTCACTTGATCTACGCGACATTTTTAAGAATAAAGCAAATAAATGCAGCTCACAATAGTGCCTTAAAGAACAATAGGAGCACCAGAAAAACGAAATCAATTAAAACGTATTAAATAATACGAAAAACCTACATCTTATAATTAAATTCAACTATTTTAATATAAAATTATTCACTGAAAATCAAAAATATATCAAGCCCCCCCGCCAACTTTAGCGTAGCTAGGAGCAAAATTAATCAAGGCAATGGGTTACACCATTCGCCAGTTTCGAAACCTCTTTATTCGAATAAAATTACAAATAGGATGCACATGGTGAAGGCGATTTACTGGTAGCACTAATTGAGAGCTCGTCCCGTTATACGCAGCGAAAAAAATTGATCCGAGCAGGTTGAGACTATAATTAGGCATGGTAATTCGATATATTTTTTTTTCCTAAATAAAAACGAGCTTGTATTCCCGAGAAGGCTAACTGAATGAAGTGTTTTATCAGTATTTTTATTTTTTTTTATTAATTTTTATCAGTATTTACAAACACCCATACCACTAACGGATAAGAACCGAATTATCTATTCTATGGAACGTAATAATTTTGATGACCCCTGTAACTAGGGAACTGTGACTAATGACAACATTAATAATGGGGAAAATATCTTTAATTTAGGCGTTCAATATTTAATGAAAACCACTGTTAACGTCCTTGTTGCTATGTTTTACTATTTATAAATACAAAATTTAATTCTTCTTGTACGGTATAATTTCGATGTCGCGTTGAGGTTATGTTTCGTTAGCACTTAAATCGGATGATATTGGAGAAAAATCGCTGAATACGGTATTATATAGATGCGATACGAAGGGAAGCCCGTGTAATATTACGTTAAATCGCCAAATAACGATGTTAAAACCCCAAGAATTCGTCCAAACCAATCCGATCGCAGGTCATGGTATTCGGGTTGAGATATCGCACAGGTTTTCTAGGTTATGTTATATAATTTACAAACAAATCCCGGTGCAAGACCGAGACGGCTATATATCACTAAACGGAGATCACCGATCGCGTATATAATACCATTTCAAAGCGAAACAGAGAGCAATAGACAATAACACATAAATGCTGGTGCCATACGAGCTAGGAATTAAGACTACGTTTATAGATGCGATAAAATACGTACCCCAATAAGTAAAAAAGCGGGATTGTATTTCAACGAAAAACGATTTTAATTCTAGTAGGTAGTAGTAGTAGTTTTACTGCCAACTGTGTAAGTTGTAATCCATGGTTTTGCGCAATCGTAGTACTAGGCAGGTAGGTAGATGGTTCGTGCGTCAGTTGAACACTGTTCGGTGCGCTCGGTTCGCTACGATGCAGACGCAGACCCGGTACGGTCGGTAACTGTTAACAATTTTATCACGCGCCATCTACAAACAAGAATTTATACTATATTTGACAATCACACGCCTATGCATAATGTTTTTTATTATTGTATTATTTACATAAAATACGCTTTTAGCGACTAATTTTTTCTCTACTATTCCTATTTTTACTAATCCGACAAATAATAAAATTAGCCGAATAAACCGTAAAATTTAATCAAAATCCTGAGTTAGCGTTAGTAAGGTTGGCAATGCACTTTGTTGCATTGTATACTTCAGTAGCATTTAGTTTTGGAGTTTTATGTATATTAAAAGGCGCCTAGTTAATTCACCTTGCATATATACAGGGGTTAGCGAAAATGTATATTACATTAAAAATTATAAATTTAAAATAAGAAAATTTAATATTCACCATGGAAATGGTACATTAACGTGATGCAATTGGACGTATTTGAAATATTACAGTCAATAATGATAGCAAGGACTGTGGCATAGTACACATAAGTATCAGCACCCTTCGCACCACACAAGTTTAATTGATTATATAATAAAAATAAAAAGTCCGGGACGGCCGTTTCGAGGACACGAATGGTCCTCATCATCAACCGGTGACCGAATGAACAAAAAAGAGAAAATTTTTTTTCTAAAACTAAACATGCACTATCCCTATTTCTTAGAACAGATATCTTGCATACTGATATCTGATTTCATTTAGTAACCATTGCTTTTTAGCGTGATGGATGATACTGAGTGGATTTGGAATTGAATTTTAGAAAAACATTGTGTTTTTTACAGCGTTTCAGTGTGGTGCGGAGGGTGCCGATACTTATATGTTGTTTACCATACTACGCCACAGTCCTTGCTATCGTTATTGATCATGGCTCTCCAGCCCAAGGAATTGAACCGCTTTGGTAAAGTGAGTACTAAAATTAAGTTAATTCAAGCTGATATCTCATTTCTGAAACGCTGTAAAAAACACAATGTTTTTCCAAAATTTATGAAAGTTACTGCAAAAATCCACTCAGTATCATCCATCACGCTAAAAAGCAATGGTTACTAAATGAAATTAGATACCAGTATGCAAGATATCTGTTCTAAGAAGTAGGGAAAAAGAGAAAAAGTTTTTTCTCACTTAATTCGGTCACCGGTTGATGATGAGGACCATTCGTGTCCTCGAAACGGCCGTCCCGGATTTTTTATTTTTATTATATTATTATATAATAAATTAAACTTGTGTGGTGCGGAGGGTGCCGATACTTATGTGTTGTTTATTACAGTCAATGTCAAAAATAATTTAAAACATAAACAAATAAATAAGAGTAATAGAAAATACATAAAGTAGTACATAATTGTAAAGTGTTAGAAGCTAAACTCCAAGTCACCACCGATCCTTTTCCACCTATTCTTTAGCTATTAATATTCTTTTCACTGTGGTGGCGGATCTAACGAAGTTCAGTTCTTTCAACGGTTGTGGTAGATGATTATAAAGCTTTACACTCCAATAGCCCAGATTATTCTTCCGTGTTTGGATATACGTAGATTATTGCGCTCACCGTGTGCTATATCTGTGTTTTTCTCAATTTTGGTCGTACTCGATGTACGTACTTTAGAGCACAGTACTTTAGAGCACAATACTTTAGAGCATGGTAGCCATTCGTTAGAAGTTTCCGTAGTTAGAAAAAAACTTAAAATTCTGAATTTTTGGACTCCAGGATTACTCAAGATTCCCTTTCTTTTTTAAATATTTTCGAGGTCGTACCACTTCCAGTTATACCGGAAGTCGCCATTAACTACCTTATTTTAAATGGAACATCCGATATATTATCTCATTTTTGGATTCCTGAATAAATTTCATTATGTGTTATTATACCTATTTTCATTTGTTTCTTAGATATCTCGATTATTTTGAAATTTTTGAATTATATAGCCTTATTTTCAAATCTGCGCCTTTTACCCATTTTCGATTGGTCGGAAGCGCTTCTGGGGTAAATTGAAGCACAAGAATTGTACTTTCGAAATTTACATTGATTTATCGCATACAGGGTGTCCAAAATTTGATGACCAGTTACATCATTTTCAAAGTTGAAAAAGTTCGATTTTTCAAATATGATACCCTGTATATTATTAGATGGTCGAATGCAGAATTTAATTCTGCATCGATTCGCTTTGCCTTACCCTATACCTATTTCCAAGGGTTTCCTTGTTATTCCATATTTTATATTTTCATGCGATTTTTGTCAGAAACCGCATTAGAAAAGCAACAGGTTATATGCGATGGGAAAGATGGGATGGTCGCATGATGGTCGACTGCTATTTGAATCAACAGAGGAATTGTCTGTAGAAAGTATATGAAAGAAAATCTTACAAAAGCGCTCTTCATAAATTTTAATACTTTCTGCGTTTACTTTTTACCACTTTTTCTCTATGAATTTAAGGCATACACGCAGGTATCCCAAAAAACCAGAGCCAAGTGAGAACAAGTAGTATCACATTCATGATCATGAAGGACCAAGTTCCTCAAACATAACTCTTACATTTCTGGCAGCAGATAGAGCGTTCCTCGGTAAATCAATTGTCATCGCTAAGGTTCTTTAGAATCTGGTTTCTTTTTCTTTCCCTTGTCCGCAAGAAAAGGATTTCACGATCAAGAAAGTTTGAGAACCGCCGATATAGAGAAGTTATGAAAACAAATAGTTTTCCGTAAATCTCGAACTGATTTTTGAGAATAACGTTGCAGCATTACGCACGAGGATTACGTCTTGGATATAGCGGCACGATGTTTAAGAGAAAACGCTATTACTCGTATCGAACGTATGAATCTACATACTTCTGAGCATCGTACAATCGAAACACGAACCGGGGTGTGGCAAACATCGAACCCACCGTTCGTCGCGCACTTGTCACATCGGCAAAAGATGAGATGCGAGGAGGCTCCGCACCTTCGCATGCATGATACACGGTTCGATGCATATATGTTTCGCAGAGGCTTCGATCTCTTCCATACCGCGTATATATGTTTGCGTAAGATCTACGTTTATAACGGAGTCGTACTACTACTTCCACTTCTTGTCACGATCTGTCAGATAGGGACAATGTCAAAGCGGATTAATAAATCATTTTCTTCGTTTTTTCCCCGTGCGACGTAACGCGTACGAGTTGAGGACTTTCATTCCGTCTTGTATGTATCTAGCGGATTCTAGATGTACTTGTTTATGAATTTATATTCTGGAGATCTTGATGTTATTTATTCTAGGTATCGCAATATCTTTAGTAACGCAAACATATCTTTAGATTTTAGCTTAATTTAGGACCTAAAAAAGAGATACCAAAAAAGATACCAAATCGAAATTTAAATTGATGATAACATCTACTGTTTAATTTGAGATATTTGCGCCCCAGTTTTATAATAAATTTAAATTTAAATGTCAACTTTAGCCATCTAATTAACTAAGTTTAAAGCGTTCCTTAGACTTAATGGGACTTTAAATATACAATGTGTCCACGGATTTGGTGCACATTATTCAACATTTTATGAAAAAAAGTTATTCTTTACGAAAGTTTTTGCTTGCCTTAAAACCATTAGAAAACATATTAAAATGCGCCGATTACCTTCTGTATGCATAGAAATGTTGAAAACGTGTTTGCTTAATTTCGAAAATGTAACTAAGTTCAAAATATTGTTGATAATCGTATTGCCTTAAAATTCTGTTGGCATTAAATTATTGTCTGCTTCAAATTTAAGTGGCACTACATTTGCAGTCACGAACGATTGCAATGATGTTAACATTGCAACAACGAATTTATTTGATTAAGTGTTAATGGAATTGGTGATATTTCATATTAAACAGCGATCAACAAGTTTAGCGTTAAATTCCTCGGCATTAATCTCGCTATTAATTCTTTGAAAAAGCTTGTTAAGAAATTTGATGTAACTGGCTCTGTTGTTAGAAAGAAGAAGACGAAGAAACAATACAATGAAGATGATGGATTAGCTGTTCTAGCTATGGGATCTGTATTAGAAGTTCAAAAAAAATCACTACGTCAGAGAGCGGCGGAGTTGGGCGTAAGCAAGAGCTTACTGCAAAAAGTCTTTAAGGAAAACAAGCTTCACCCATTCAAACCCAAATTTATTCATACTCTGGACGATGCGTTTAGATTAGAAATTACTACTTGGGTTGGTGAAAATGTTATGGAGGATCAATTTTTCCATCATAAAATTTTGTTTTCGGATGAAGCTACTTTTACCACTAATATGTGTCATCCCAAAATTGCAGATATTGTGCAAAACAGAATCCAAATTTTCGTATTAATCGGAAAAACCAACGTTATAAGAAAGTAAATGTGTAGTGTGGAATTTTATTAAATAAAAATTATTGGCCCCTGTTTTCCAACAAAATAATTTAAATCGAATTATTTGGATATGTTACCAAATTTACGAACAATAATTAGTGAGACTGATATAAAAACAAATTAGGAAAGTTTACAGAAAATTTAAGTATAGGGTCCAAAAGTGTGTGGAAGTATTTGTTGTTTTTTATCATATTCGAATTTATATACATTAGAAAATTTTTCATAAAATCTTATATTTATAATAAAGAATTTATTTTAATTAACCAAAATATATTAAATTATTTTATATCTAAAAATTTGTATAAAAAAAAACTAAAACATAAAATACTTTAAAAAATGTATCAACGTTCACTGTTGTTGTATTAATTTGCACCAAATTCGTGGACACACTGTATTATGAAATTGGCTTATTGAACAAGATTTTTATAACCCAACAATTTTGTAACATTGAGATGCACAACGACGTCACGTAATTAGAGATCACAGCGGTGCATCGCGGTGTTAATACGTTAATATGGTCCAGACTTGTGACAAAACCCCGTGATACGACGGCATCGCGAACCTCTTCGCATGTAGCCTGGTTCCTACGTAAGCACAATGATATGTAATCAGTTCGTTCTGTGTCTTTTTAGCGTCATCAAGGAGATGAAACGCGACTTGGGTCAAGTCTGGACGGGATCTCGCGTTTTAAAGCCTACTGCATGTTCAGTTGAATTTGAGCAGTGCAGCGATCAATCGCTCCTTTATCATTAAAGCAGCGTTATTCTTCTGTAGATTTTAGTGACTTTTGAAAAATGGAATGGACGCAAAAGACAGCTTTGGCATTTACAAAGTTGTGTAGGAAAATGGAAATATTGCGAGACACGAAAAACGCACACTTTTACAATAACATTAACTCGAGAAAAAATTGCCGAAAAATTGGGAATCTTCTCGGATGGATGTAGAAGAAAAGTGTTAAATTTATTTGTAGTCTTTTGGCATTTCTAGTAGAGCCTCGCGCACATTTGGAACCATTTTACTTATCTGAATACACCAGTAGCTAAAAATCTGAGTATCGCAACTACTCTTTCTTGGATAGTTATAGTTTTCCTTAAACATGTGTCTTTTTTTAATAACTTTTGGTCCAATTAAATTTAGAAGACATCGAAAGACGATTGTTGACATCCTTGTAAAATTGTATTGACAATGTACGCTATTGCTGCAACACTTACGATGACCTTTTGTACTAAACTGATCGGGACGCATGGAAGACGCGACGGTGATACGCATCGAAGTTTGCACCGTTATATTTTACAAAATACATTTTTAAAATGGATAATATCATAATAGTATCGCTTTTTCTAGATTCTTATGAAAGCAATAGTAAAAACTTGCATATATTATGAAAATGCAAATCACTACTACCAAAACAATAGAATTAAAAAACTATTTCGATATAATATTCGAACGAATAGTGAAGCCGAACGTTGGTGACTCAGGTTAAAAAGATCGACAACGGCCCGAACGTATTCAAATATAAACGTTGGACGCTTCACATGGTAGCTCGTAGATGATGCGACAAATTATCAACAATTCAAGGTTGAAAGATGCCGCTAAAGTCGTAGCATCATGTAGCTCCGGCTTTCGTGTCATTACTGCCATAGAATATAAGCAAAATAATATAAAAATAACATAACCATTATAATTCATTGAAAACCAGAAACAACCATGCAAAACTAAACAGAAACGCGGCATGAACTTGGCGAATGAGATTTTCAACCATAGTTATTATGGTTACAAACATATCCATATCCAAAGTTCGAAAACCTAGTTACACACTAATTATGAAGGAGATAAATTTAGAACAATTTAAGCATATAGGTCCAGAATTTGAGCCAGTAGTAGGAAAAGTATAACTCTTAAGCACTTGGGTCGTAAGCGCTTTTGCAAAACTGTACTTGCGCCCCTTACGCGAATATTCGCAAAGTAATTTAATTTATACTTTCAATCCCAATTCCATTAAATAGAGAATAATAAAACTTCAACAATACGAATTCTGCATAAATAAACATCTTGAATAGGTCAATATAACATGCTGTAAGCTAACGCAAATTCTTTTTTCATGCTCGATATCATCCTTCTTCCATTTTATTGCTTTCTTCGCTACTCAAAAAGGTTATCATTATTCGGTTCGCAAGTACACATTATCGGTTCAACCTGCAAAATTCGACCCCGATAAAAAGATATCCCTGGACGCTTCGCCGCAAGCGATATTGCCAATACAATGTTTGGCGTGCTTGCGGGAATTTTCGCTCGCAATGCGAGGTGAACGAGAGCAATGAAAGTACGCGTTTGTAGGTAACAATAGGAAAACCGCAAACGATGCCCTCGGACACAGACCTCTCCTCGCACCGATCGGGTGGTTTTAAATTTGAAAGTTGGTAATGCTATACACATATAGGAATAAGTGCCCACATATGCGAATAGCGTGTCTCCAACGAAGTGTGAAATTGTCCGTAAAATTGCTCGCATATTATTCATCTTAAGTGTGCACTAAGATCATATCGGTCGAAATGGACGTGATAGTATAACATATATCACAATTTCAGTGTATCTTTTTCGAATTTTCCGCTCGTTTATGCGAGTTTCTGTCGAAGTCTTATGTCGAATATGTTGTTATTATTTTGATTTACATGTAACGAGACGTTTATGGTTGATAGCGTTTATAGTGTGATTTAATAATGACTTGACACACCATAAAATATTATAACGTATTTTGTATCTATTTCAATCTACAAAAGTGAAATGTTAAAGTGTTTGTTTGTTTGTATAATACTTGTTTGTGTTTTTATGTAATCTACAGAGGGCTGCAAAGAGAGTCAGAAAGGTTTTTATTTTGTGCCTTTAAACATGGAGCATGAAAAATTAATTTTTGAATCATATTTTCGAAATGGGCAATGAAACGATGATGGGGCGTGAGTTTATTCCGTAAACTTGTGTGTTGGGAAGTTTCGTGTTCATTTCCCAGACCAAGAGCTTAACGACGATACATTATATAGAAATTTTTGCGTGAAAGTTTTAAGAAAATTTACTTCAAAATGGCACGCGGCAAGCCTATCAGTGTAGAAAAACGTTCACGCATTATTACGCTGTTTGAAGAAGGATATTCGAGGGCGACAAATTGCTGAAAAAATAAATATGAGAAGTTCAACAGTAAATGACATCATAAAGCGGTATCGAACAACTGGAACTATAGAAAATCGTGTTCGTCCTGGAGCATCTAGGAAAACAACAAAAGCTGAAGATTTGAGAATTGTATTATTAAGCAAACGCAATAGAAAATTAACAGCGCCACAAATAGCAGCCGAAGTCAATCGCGGCCGTGAAGAACAAGTTTCGGCGAGTACGGTAAAACGTCGACTTCAACAAGCGGACCTTCATGGGCGCATTGCCATTCGAAAACCCTTATTACGCCGGGGCAACAGAGCAAAACGGCTACAGTGGTCTCGTTCTCATCTAGATTGGTCGTTAGATGATTGGAAACACGTGCTTTGGAGTGACGAGTCAAAGTGTGAGGTTTTTGGGCAAAATCGACGAGTTTATGTCCGAAGATCTAAAACCGAAAAGTGATCCCGGACTGCATTGTGCCAACACTGAAGCAAGAGCGTAGTTCTGTGTTTGTGTGGGGATATTTCTCCTTTGCTGAGACGGGAGATTAATGCAGAGTGCAGGGTGTAATGAGGAAGGAAAATCATTTTGCAATTCTACAGAATCATGCAGCGCCATCAGGATTGCGTATAATAGGCCGTAACTTTACATTCATGCATGACAACGACCCAAAACACACTGCGTTAGTGTGTAAGAACTATCTAAAGGAGCAAGAAGAACAGCACACCCTGAAAGTAATGACATGGCCCCCACAAAGCCCAGATTTGAACCCGATAGAGTTGTTGTGGGATGAACCGGACAGGAGGATCCGAAAAATAAGCCCAACTTCACAAGAACATTTACGGAATATTCTGCAACATGAATGGATTAATATTCCACAATCCGTTTTAACAAAACTTATCGAAAGAATGCCTAGAATAGTTCGAGCGGTGATTAACAGCAAAGGAGGTTTTTTCGATGAAAAAAGAATATAATGTTCAGCATGTTATATTAGGCCAGAATAACTTTTTATTTATTTATTTTTGTCTTTTTTACCTGTACATACAATAAAATTGCATTTTGTTTTTAGTTTCGTTTGTTTCTGTAACCTTTTCATGTTTTTTACCAACCGACTGAACTTCTCTAAACGGCAATGTACATTCTACCGAATTGTTAAACGCTTCTATGAGACGTTTCTAAAGGAAAATCGTTCGATTGTAAAAGGAGCAGAAACGGAAGAAACTGTCGAGGATATATGGACCTGCTTGGAACATAGTCCTACTAAACCATTACGTCGCGTCAGTTACCGCAATAAGCAGGTAATATTGCCTGCTTCCAATGTTTTTGTAAATATACAGGTTTATCGTGATCATGATTTAACTGAACGAGCTGATCATAAAAGACGCTTACGATACTATTATATCGTTTTTCTCAGATGAAGCTTGGGTTAATTTATAATAATAATAATATCATAAAAGGCAATTACATCGTATAAGCGGAGCGCAAACATGGCCTCCTAAGTCATCAGATCTTACCCCTGGAAATCCATTGCATGCAAATGGAGTGAATTCGAGAACATTCAAAAAACGTTTTCCTCTTTAGCTCATATAAAAAGACGGGAAAATCAGAGAATAAAAAAAAGCGACACCGTTCCGCTACTGGCACGACTGTAAATAATATATGCTTCTAATTATAGAAGCGGCAATGGCAATTATTTGCATCTCTCTGTATAACCCAATCTAAATTACCAAAAAACGAAGTTGCTGCGGAGTTAATTCAGACTTTACTAGACGACATTTATTTGAAAATCAGCTGTTATTGGAGAATAGGTATTTGATTAATTACTTCATAAAGAAAATAGTAGGAAAACGTCATAACAATCAAAATGTTTATGTTCCAATGCTTGAAGTACATATTAGCGCAGATCCTTAGATTACCACGTTTCTGTAAGAATTACATGAATGAATGAAGCAGGGAAATACGACAATGAGGAACATTTCTATGGTACAAGAAGCTAGCAAATAATATGTAAATGAAGGAAATAGCAATTAATTTTAGGAAATTTAACAACAATGAATAAGCTACTACGCCTTACATAGAATATTTCAGTCAATAAAAAATTACTAGACCGGTCCTTTGTGCCCTCTGGATCTTCCATGCGCCATCTCCCTATCGGTCTTGATCCTATAATTGTGTATAAATACGTCGATCGAATAGAGGGCGTTGTCGTCGAATCGATAAGCCCATCGCCGTGATATCGACTCAGCTCGCTAATGAGACATGACTGAGACGGTATTGTGTAACAATTTTTTTCTGCCCTGTGTGGGAGAGATTCCGATTCCGAACAACAACAACAGCAACGACACGATACGACGAGGAGGACGACAGCAACAACCGACGAGTTCAATTCTCCGAGACCAGAAAACACCGCGTTCCGAATCGGCGTATAAGTTATACGCCGACATTGACAGCGGGCGATAAATTTGTCGAATACGGTCGGCGAGACTACAAGTAAGTAGTCCGTTCCCGTAAGGGGGTAAAAAGAGGGTCCCTTTCGAGCCGAAAATGAGCAGCGGCACGCCGTTAAGTGGACATCTCCTCGATTCTCTCACAAGCGGATAAGTCGGACACCCACAAAAACGATACCCGAACGGACGAACGAACTCGGGAAGCCGAGAGATACACTTGAGAAACGGATCGAAGGTGATATCGGCCGTCGTTGATGTAGGAAGAAGATGAAAGAGCGCCCGAGAGAAGAAGGTGGATGCTATACGGAAAGAAAAGAAATGGAGAAAAAGAAAACGCGAAGACAGGTAGAATAGGAATGTGACTCCGTCGCTGTGTGTTGACCGATGACACACACTAACTAAAAAAGATCTCCCCGGCATACTTTTGGAACTGTTGATCTTATTATAACGAGTGTCCGAAAAAGGTATCAATAACTGTTGTGTTGCACGATGTGCTTTTGTTTTACTACGCAATGTTCCTCTGTTTTATCAAAACCATAACGATTTAAAAATGGTTCGAGACTTATTTACGATTCGCCAATTTTTAACGTTCAACCGACCTAAACTACATATTCCATTTTGCATATCCATCGAAATAAGTGCACTTAAAAAGTACGCCCGCGCGATTTCTTTTTCTCTTGCCAATAAAATCGTCCCACGCTCGTTCAGCCGTAGATGATGAATCGTTCAAATTGATTTATGCTCATGTGTGGTCGATATCGAACTGGCGCTGCGGATATCTTTGTTTTATAGTCGGCGTAAGCCGTTTTGCAAATGTCGCATGTATGTTCTTTGCTTTGTAGAGGTTAGTCGCTTTTTCCTTTCGCAAAACGTAATTGGTCCATGAATATTCCGAATCGTATCAGCATTTAGCTTTCGGTTGTACCCATTTTAGTAGGATCGTTACGATATGCGATATAAAGTTGCCCAATAAGATTGCAACACGTGAGAAATGGACATTGCGCGAAACGTATTCCGTTTATAGCCGATAGATGTATTGGACGATATCTTCCATATACATGCGTGTATTCGAGATACGTTCCTGAATGAAGATATCATTGTATAGTTGTTAATTCTTGACGAAGTAATCTCGCGCGAAGGAAATACGTTCCTATCTAAAGAGGCACCCACACTGATGATATAAAAGAAATATTTCTCTTCTGATTGCGCGTGAGAAAAAGACAGTTGTTTCAATTTAAAACGCTTACACCGTCATTCAATTGCACCAATAAAGATATTCTTATTTCAATGGTGATATGGGAGGTTGATATATTTTATCGTTTTGTAAAGTTCTTATCGTGCCAAAGAAATTGCTCTTATGGCGGCCTACTACGAGGTTGCCGTCGTATTCGCAATTTTAGTCTAAATTGGACTATGGAGCTTTGGTGATACTTTGATGAAAATATAACATCGTTAGTGATAGATAAAATAGGTCCAAATGTATTTTGAAAATTATATGAAATAGCTGATGTTTCAGTACTCGGATTGACGTGAAACTTCTTATATAATGGGCTATTTTCATTATAACAAATATTGCCAAATTAGCAGATTAAAGAAAAGCTTCCATTAAGCAAAAATCTCCGTATGGAGTTTCCGGATTGCCGCAATTCACGAAACAATCACGCGAATCGCATAATTACAGCTTTAAACAGGCTACAACGATTGCTGCGCAGATTTGGAAAATAGGTGTGCCTTAAGCCTTTATAGAGGTTCATTTAAGAGAGAAAAAATCTTGGATGGGCTTAATCGCTATACTTTTAAGGCAGATGTTAATCATGTTAAAGCCAAGTTTGCAGGTATACAATGCTTAGCTATGTCGGGTCAAAAGAGGACCTTATTTTTCAAAGGCTTCAATTTCAGAAAGAGGCGTACCCACGATATCAAGGAATTAAATCTATTACTGCTAAACGAGTGCGAAAACTACTTACCTAACGTCCTTAAGTGTACAACTCTAGCTGATGTATTGTTGCTGGACAGAAAGCTTCAACATGGAAGAGATCAAGAATGATGGAAATCCTGAAAAAAAGAAGAAAATGTAAAATAAAATGGGTACAAGAAATTGTTAAGTTGAACAAAATTACACTAATCGCAAGTCTAGAACGAAATCTTGCAAGATTACAAGAACTTATGCAGTCTAGAGGGGCTTCTACGGAGGTACTTTAGGACAAAGGAATAAAAAGAATAATCAACCAAATTCGAACAACTGGAAGAAAATAGATTTATTCAACTTCTTCTTCTTAAGAAAATCAACTTTTTCGACTAATAAATTCAAATACAAAAATCCAAAATATTTACGTGCGTACTTCAATTTAAAATAATTAAATTCTACATTTTTACAACATTTCCACCACTACCATAGCAACCAAAACCATATTTTTCAATTTTCTCATTGCTCAAAATAAGATAACTTCCATCAACCCGCATATTTTCGTGTCTCTGCTTAATACCAGAGCAACATCCTGAAACTAGCGCTTTATGTTTCACTCTCGAACGTACGTATATATTATACACAACGATCTGCTTAAGATTCGCACGCAATAAAGCGATAAATCCGATTGATAAAACCGAGGAATATCTGTTTCGCCAACTCTCGATTTACGATATCCCAGCGGCTCCTCTAGCTTCTTCTGTTCTGGTAGGCGCAACGCGGTGTAGCCAATAAAATAACTAAAATAATATGCGTGCGCGTATATATTCGCAAAACATGTGCGAACATCGTGTTCAATCGAAGATCGGTTGTTTATTACGTTAAGGCCGGCTAAGACAACCCCGAAGAGTGAAAATATAAACCTAATTAATAATTCAGTTATCGAAGCGTCGAAATTATGGCCGTCATATCTCAAAACGTTGGCTGTTTTAAATTAGCTCCCGAGAAGCGCTGGGAAGTTCAGCTCCGGTAAGCTGGCCAAACCTTGCTGCGGATATGAGAAAAAGAAGATGAAGACTGGGAGGACAGTGGAATGTAAATATGAATGAATAAGTTTGTTCTGTTATCGTTCGTGTCCACGGTAAATATTATTAATGTGTATTAATCTGCCGTACGTTCACTTTTAACAGTAACCATCAGATCTGCGTTAGAAGTAATGGAAATGATCTGGTTTAATTTTTTTGTAGTAAGACTTGGAAGAGGATAATGTGGTCTCTTTAGGTACAACAATAGTGGGCCTGCTAACAGGATACTGTATGCTCAAAAAGCACATGAGTAATTTGGGCCTAACAGAGGAATCAGCATGCAGATTCTGCCAGAGACTGCTGCCCATGTGCTGTGCGAATGTATGGCATTGTCAGGACTACAGCTCTCAGAAATGGGCTCGGAATGCTCAAAAGCCGAAACTTATATAAAGGGACTGCACAAGACTGTTAAATCTAGCAAAGAAGGCAAAGCTAATGTAATTGATCTAATGAGAAAGGCAGGGGAAACCACTCTGGACGTTTTGTAGTCCAGAACCATAAAATATAACTTGAATTTTTTTTGGTAGACACTACCACTGCCGCTAAAAAATGCTACACTTAAACATAAGACTGATGAGAGAAGAATGAGAGTAAGACCGTTGCGGTGCTGTTCACTAAAAGAAGAAGACTTCTACCAGAAGATCAGCATCTCCACAGTTAAATATTGGGGAGCTCGCATGGAGACAGCAAATGGAATACATAAGAATGCTCTTTCATGGCTGTCATCTTTTACATCTTGTACACCTTCTACCAATTTTAGCATATGGCGCCTTGGCCTGATATATAGCACCAAGTCATATGAAGATACTTCCCAATTAACGTAATCAAAGGTAGAGGAAAACAATTGTTAACCTTGCAGCATTGTAAAACTACATCTTCACGGTCTGGCTGGACGTGAAAGCACAGTATATTTGATACCGCAACGTTAAAACGATTCTTTTGCGTGAGAATCGTGGTGCCTTTTCTTTCTTGTTTCTTCTTCCTGCCACCTAGCGCTTTAATTCTTCCCCTTCCACGTCGTTTTTTCCCTTACCAATTTTTCTTTTACTTTTTGCGGGTACAGTTTTGTTCGATTTCCCTTTTGCTCTGTCGGTCGGTTGGCTGGCTTATATCCGCGACTATTTATGGCCGGTGTTCGGCCGACACCTACATTTACACGCTGACTTGTTAAAACACACACATTTTATGTACGTTTATGCAAATAATCCGTCGATACCTTAAACCTTGTATATTAACGTCTGCATAGGTATTGAAATACAGTCTACACTGAACGTATATATGGTGCTACGTATGTAGTGTACACCGGAGTGGGCGTATTACTCTCCGGGTTGTCACAGATAAAGGAATTGTAATTGCAAATTTATGCCGTTCCGATAATTTTCATTTCACCTCAATACTAACAGTCCCGTACGTACGGGGATATGCATGTGTGTCTTTAAGCATAGATGCATAAGTATATTGCGCATAATAAGGTCGCTATGAACCATATTAAGAAAGGGAATTAATGTAGTGACTGCAAGGTCTACGCTAAAAGGTAGTTTGCTTAGATTTAGTTTGAATTAATTAGTGACAAGCGATTGCGCTTATACGAAAATGTATGTCGAAATTATTTTCAAAAAGGGACAAGGACAAGATAGGATAAGCATGGCGAATATTGCAAAGCAATAACGGAAGGAGGAAGAAAAGAGGATGTCCATATGAAAAATGGAAAAATAAGGTGGAAGAATACATAAAGACGCTAAACATCTCAGATTAGGAACGGAAAGCTAGAAACAAAGAATAATGGAGACGATGTCCCAACGCATAAGCACTATGTTTATATGTCTAACCATCACACGTGACCAGAACTTCGAAAAGGACTCTTACACACTAATTACCACTAATTCCGCAATTGCCAATCTTACACCGTTAATAATGCACTAACGTCAAGACTGATCAAATTGAAAGATTTAAGCATCCTGCTTGATTCAACTTCTTTCTCCAAAGGCATTCTCGAAATCTTGCAGCATTATAGATACTTTTCACATGCATGTAAAATGGCCTTTCCACCAATTTAATTTATTTGAACCAAGTAAATATTTGAATGTTGCATGTATACCAATATAAGTGCCCAAACAATCGCCATATCTTCATGATGAATATACCCGCCACACACCATTTATATTATTTATTTGTTTTGAAGCCATTCCTTTGTAATGCTATTTATAAAGCATCATTTATCGTTGAAATGTGATCCTTACGTAGATTATAGTTCCAGAGCGATGATTCACCGACGAATTATTTTAATTTTAACGACGAAAAATCCGGCGATGCCCACCCAAAAACCTCGTACATTACATACATTAAAATTATCATAATAAACAGCCTTTCGCATTATTCTAAAATCCCCGCAATTCTCCCGACGTTCTCCGTATTTACCGCATGCATGCGTGGCGTACGGGCATCTAGACGAAATAAATTACTCATGCTCGTCCTCCAAAAACGTTTTATTACATCTGATATTCTCGTCTCCGTCCTAAGACAATTTCTAGCCGTTTCCGCGAAATTTACGAATAATTTTTACAGACGGGCATTATTACGTTTTGTGTTATTTCGCTAATAAATGTGGAATTTCGAAATCCAGACGCGACTCCGCCTTATCTCCGCGCGCGTATGAATCGCATACGCGCGTCCATAAGTTAGCTTACACGGCACACTGTCTGTTCTGCGCGTCTCATATTAAATACACAATAATCGTGGCGTGCGACGCTGCCAAATAATTCCTAATCCCTTCATTAAAACGGTAAATAACTGTCTTCTAGGATTTGGCTCAGGTACAAGAGCCGTCTCGCGGACTAGAAACAGCTCAATCGCAGCCCGCCGCTGTAATTTCAAAATTCCACGAAATTAGACCGGTTACATTATGCCAATCTATCTCTCCGGTGAGATTCAAAAGAGCGGCGACGGGCAAGTTCTTTACGAGCATCGTCAAGAACGAATAGATTTCGCAACAAATTGTCGTTTCCATGAGCGCTTGCATACACTGTCTCCAAAGCAATTGGCTCACTGTTAAATAATTCAGATGTGTTCGACGCTCCATGCTGACCTTCTCCGAGAAGTAGGCTTACTTCGACTCTCCTCGGTAATTAGAAACCAACCGTACCAGCCGGAGTTTGATCCCACGTTCTTCAGATGGACAACCATCGACTCTTTTATAGCAGTTTTACAATATGTGACATAAATACAGTAGGTCTGATAGCCGCCCTTTGGCGATGATTACCAATTTTATCCTCGGTCTGTCGGTAAAGACTCTCTTTTCCTGTTTTTTTTTTTCTACAACCTCTAAAATCTATCGTTTTCACAGAACTGTACAATGAAATTAGTTCTCTACACACATTCCCTATTCCAGACAAACGAGTTTGTCTTTCGGTCTGGCCATTCGACAAATTTTCAGCTGTTAAGAATTACGGAAACTATCTGCATCCCCAGACCTCCTGGCATGCGGTGCAACATTTCTAAAGGGGAGGACTTTTCATCAATTCCAGGACTCTCTCAACTTTCAATGTTTAGCCTAATGCACCGAGAAGCTGGCGCAGAGTACAAAGCCAACTCCCGTAAGAATTTTCCTCTCGATAAGGTGGCAGGAGAGCTCCAAGATCTTATCCTCGAAGCGGAGTCACCCACATCACTAATAGGGTTCCCTTAGATGATATTCAGAGGCCGTTCAAAATTCTTGAACATTCTCCAACTCAATCGAGTTTAGAGATGTTAAGCTGATATTCCCAAGAGCTGGGACGTGAAATCTTTGATAATAACTCACGGTGTCCTCACTATGCGCAAGATGAACCTTATGGCACGTAAACCTAGAGAAAAACGAAGCATCATCCTAGCATAATTATAGTTTATCAAATCCTAGGTCTACGTTGTTGAGGAGTAACGTTCTTTAAAATTAAGTCTTCTACAATTAGACAAACCTCCTTCTTATATCAATGAAGAGAACTCGCAACTCCTCCATATTAATATCGGTGGGTAAATAACTTTGGATATGTTGTATATGTGCGTTACATGATGTAGTTTTCTTTAAAAAAAAAAAAACATGTTTCTTCGGAGGAAGAAGGGGAGACGACCTCTTTTGAAACGACGTCAAAACTGGATTCGCAAACAGGATAATCCGGCCGTCCTAAAGAGAGTTGCTCTGTTAAGGAACCAGATCTAATTTTTGTCATTTTGTGCGGTATTGTTATGTAAAAGTAGGATGTCGCCGTGACATAACCTCTGCATACGCCTGCGGAGGAATTTTTAATGCTTTTCTGCTATTTAAAGCAAGCGTACGCAAGGAAGGAACTAGTTATTTATAGAGTTCATCATCTATATGGTCAAGTCATTACTTGTATTATACGGAGTGATGCGTTGCTTAGGTTTTATTATAATTTATTTCTTCCCAAATTTTGCTTATTTTCCATATTCTCCAATTCTGCATTATTTAAAGATGTAACTGATAACGTTCTCCATAGGTAAAGACCCACAATATGCATAAGTCAATTCGTAGGGGCGCAGGTCTAAATGTTGCAAGTGCATTAATGATAGTGATGATACACCATTAAATCGTAACTTACAACAACAATGAACGCTGTAAACTGAAAGAAATGAAAGCACCTAATGCTATTGCACATTATGTTAGGGTATTTTACATTCCACTGAGCCCCAACTTCCAGAACAACTCCGGGGCCATCTCCGCAAGCCGTATTCCTACTAGGGCTGTGCAGTCACACATCACATGTGTCGCAGTCTAATTTTCCATCTAGTAGAATCTACATGCTGTCTTCTCTGACAGACCTACGTTGCTCAGGTGTTTCTTGAGCATATGGTGTGCTGTTAGCAAGCCTATTATTATTCTAACAAACTTCTTGTCCCTACGTGGTAGATCTGCTGTAAATGAAGACTTGTGTCCAATCAGAAATTGGACTGTCTCTGATCTGGTACACTCTTCCACCACTTTTGTCTCATCTTTTCATTGTTTAATAGTTGCTTTAACTAATTCGTCTACCTTTACATTCCCTCGACAGCATTTGTGTCCTGGTAACCAGACCAGGTTCACCTAAGTTTATCTTTCCAGCCCATCAAGTGCATTCATGCGGTCCCACAACAGTTTCGATTTTGCCGGCGTGGAGTCTAGTGCTTTTATCATCGCTGGATTGTCCGGACAGATAACAATAGATCGATAATTAGCATCATGTCTGCATAATTCTTCAATACATCTCAGCGCGGCTGGTATTTCGGCTTGGAGTACTGTGGCGCCATGAACTAGGCTTAGTGATTTTGATATCTTTGGTCCAATGCCACAAATGTCGGCTCCAACTCCAGCCTCTGTCTTTGAGTCGTCTGTGTAGCAGATAGATTCGGCTTTAATAGGTCTACCATTCTTCTCTATCTAGTATTACCGTTTCATAGTTCTTATCGAAGCTGTATTTGGGACTGATGGCGTCACTGGGTTTGTTTGTTATCAGCTCTACTTTGAATTCATTTAACAGTTTCTGATGATTTGATTTCTGATCCATCGGCGTGGCTTTCATGGCCCCCGTGGCCCACAGGCATACTACCGGGCGTTCGTATCGTTTTTGGGTTTAATCCCCACGTTTTTCTGTCTAAGGCTGCAAACATGTTGGAGCTGCCATAAACGATGAAAGGAACGAGTCAGCAAACTGAACAATCGGCGTACGTTAGCCTATGTGTGGCCTAAGGCAATAGTAGATTTATTTATGGTTTCTATGTACATTTCTAGTAATATAGAAAACCTAAGTTTGGGTCGTAAGTGAACAGCTAACCATCTAGGGGCCATAGCTGTTCTCAGAAACTATAGATTAACAAACGTGAAGGCTATGCAATCATTCTAAGCAAGATAACAAAAAAAAATGTTAAGTTTCTTGCGACTTTCGGCAGTATAGGCCGCCATCTATTTTAAATGTTCAAACTCATTCAACAATTAAAATAAAAGCTAACAAGACGTTTCCGCCAATTGTACCAATTTAAATCGAAAGCAAATACGCTGGGCCAACCACATGATAAGCGCTGGTCGTAATAGTACGCACGAACTCGCTCGCCGTAATCGATACGACGAGCAAAACACAGCAAAGCGCTTGTGCGTCACAGGCGGAGCGCGTTTCCGAAAAGGGATGAAGGTCAGCCGGCCGCCGACGAACGACACGGCAATATAATCGGAAGCAACAGGTGAGATACCTCTTCGCCTTCGTCGCCCGAGTAGTAGAAATACGGTAGCGACGATCCGATCTCAATTTAGGTAATTACGACCGACGGTCCTATGCGGCGTATACTGTGAAGGTGAGGTCACAACCCCTATAAATTTTCGGCCTCTCTGAAGCTCTACAGGTAAGAATCGGTTGGTATTTCGGAATTTATGCGTTTTAAGGAGTGTGTGAATAGGTGTGTATGTGTGTAGAGAACTAAGCGATTGACTTGGAAAGCGAGGAAAAAGGTGGATTTGGAATGGAAGTTATTAGAGTGAGCTGGAAATTTTGAAATTATCTTTAAAGATTTGTTTATTTTGCGTAAAAAAAGTGGAAGGACCTGGTTCTAGATCTACAGGAACACGCATTTACCTCATGTTCGATTAAAGGATGTGTTTTGCCAAAGAAATTGTTATTGTTGTACACGTTGCAAAACCCTAGAAAAGTAAGCAATTTCATCCAGAGTAGATGGAGTTGTAACTAATGTGATCACAAACGATGCTGTGTTGCAATTATTTGGAATGGAGGGATGAATCTTCGGCTTGGAAGGAAAAAATGAAAAAGCTTTGGTACAAATCATTTTATTGCTTTTCAAAATATTCGTTATTGAGATTTATGTACCTTTGCATGAGTTCGAAAAATTTTCGAAAATTATCGAAACACTTTTTGCACTCTGAAGGTGGTACCTCCTTCTATGGTTGCTGAAGGTTTCAACAGTTTTTTGAGGAGATAAAAATCGTTGTCCAAGCATTTTTTTTTTTGAAACAAAATAAATCAGGCGAATATGGGCATTAAATCGATGTTTTTTATATTCAAATAATCAATTGTTTGACGTGCTGTGTGAGTGCAATCATTGTAATGATGAAGAATGATGCGATGTTGTCGATTGTTTTTCCTACTTTTTACAAATTAACTGTTCTTCGATCCTCCAAAGGAATGCTTGCAACATGTACAGCACAACGAAAGAAGCAAGCAATTATCTTGTATCTTATTATTATTCGCAAGTTGAATCCACTTATGGGTCGATTCTTTGGGAAACGTCAACGTTCTCTAAAGAATTTCTTACAATACAGAACTCGCCATTTTCTTAGAAGTGCTTCGTGAAAGAACAATTTTTGTTGGATTCGGTTCATCTGAGAGCACCCAAACTGTTGATTATTGATTAGCTTCCGGCTGGTACCAACATGTTACGATGTTGTTTACGGATTTTGAACTTCCTCTGTTAAATTTCTTGAGCATTTCCTTATATCAACTGACAAGAACCTCCTTTGTATTTGAGCCGAATTATCGAAAACACATCTTTTTCGCACCTAGATGACAGAGACGAAAAATTGCGCGAAAACCTGATTTCATCAAAAAATATCATTTATTTGACGTCATAGTTGCGTTTCCTGGAAAACTTCACTATTCAAACGAAATCTGGGTAGAGGAAAGAGGAACAAATTGCACATCATTGAACGTGGTAAGCTGCGACTGATGTTAACGAAATTGGAACTCGACATTAATAAATTGTTAAAACTCCATCAGCCTCAACCATCTCATTAATTTTATTTATTTATTATTAACTTTGCATCTATTTAATTATTCTTTTAATTCTTATTGATGTTGTGCTTATTTTTAACATTTCATATAAAATTAAATATTATGGAAAACAGGGCGTTGGAATTTTTTTTTTTTTTTTTAAAGGGGCGGTGGTCCAAAAAAGGTTGGGAACCTCTAGTTTAGAGGGTCAAGTATTCGTTCGTAACACTATTGAAGATATGCAGTCGGCAGCGCGAATAAAATAAAATTATTTAACAATAAATGTAAGGAAAAAATTTGAAATGACAGACTCATTTCATTCATCCTAAAGATCTTTACATCTACTTATAACCTACCACTGTGAAATGAGACGCAGCCATACGCCTGCAATAACACTAAACGTCGCTTGTAATAAGATCAAAGATCGGTAAGCCACAAGCGTCGACGTCTTCGAATCCGACAGCGCTTGAGATCTCGCAACGACGCAGGAAAATCAGCTCGAGTTGCCGTAATACGCTCTATGTGCTATTGAGGAGCGTGTGCTGTGTTTGCAGTGCAGAGCCGCCGCACGTAGCGTCCCAAATATTCCGCCTATCACCTCGAGATCTGGTCATTAGCGATGACACGAACTGACTACTTATGCTTACTGCATTTGCGTTGCCGCCAGTCTCCTTTGGCGTGTTCTTTTCCACTTTTTTTCCTTCGCTCTCTTTGGACGGTAGGTTCGTTTGTTGCTCGATTATTGCGCGATTTAAAACGCCGCTCTCGCGTTATATAGATCTAGAAGCGTGGGAGTGAGGAAGATAGTAGGACGGGTTCGAATAGAAGCGCCTCTGTGACGCGACGAGATCAAAAGATTGTTGCATCGGGTATTGCGACGATTTAGTTACATTCATTGCGTTGTGTACGAATGTATTTGAAGTTATTCGAAATTAAACGGCCGCTGTTCTTTGCTTAGTTAGTGGAATTTCGTCTGCGAATGCGAATCATTCTTTTCTCAATAAGTTGGTTAAAATGATCCATAAACACGGGGATGGGAGGAAAATTCTAAACAAACAGTTGCGTGGTTGAGATTATAAAACTCCTTTCTTCACTTATTTCACTTCTGATATTGAAAAAGATCTTAAAGGAAGTAAAATTTTGAAGCATGCTGGGAGCATCGATTGGAATTTCTAATTTTATTTGCGATTCTTTACTCAAGACATTACTCGTCTTTTAAACTCATTTTTTCTAGAAATGCATCTCTCAGCCATACCTGCAATAATTATTAGAAATAGAATAAAGAAAATGTTAATAACCATTCATTTTATTAAAATTTACAATTACCCATCTTATTCATAACATTATTCACTCCCAACATATTTCATCGCCGTTTAAAGCACAATACTACAATGTATAGAGGCTAAACTAACAAAGATATTCCGGCATTTCAAGCGTTCTAACATCTGTAACGTAAGATCGCTACGTTTTCGCCGTACGTTGAACAGCTGATGATATTTTTCACGGCGCGGTCGGCCGTTGCGGCCAACAACGTCGTTCGTTTTCTCCCCGCTATTTTCAGCACCGTTTGTCGATGCTTTCGGACTTTGAGAGCTGGAAGTCGCGAGACAAATTTGCTCGAATTCGAGCGGCCAGGTGTCCGTCTGCATGCCTCTAGTAGCACGCTATTCGGGATCGACTTTGTTGTAGTTATGTAAAAGGTGTACACGTCGTCTGCGTATGTACGACATCACGTATGTCAAAACTAGCTGAAGAGGAAACGTGCGGACGAAGAGGAATGAGCATTCTTGCGAGATCGCGATGGCGTCATATTCATCGAATAATTGTGGGAATTGTTGGCAAGTCGTCGTGAAACTCACGCGCAATTTGTTGCCGTGTTTGCTTTGATACGTACTCCGAAAGAAGTGGAGTTATTAGGGAGGTTATTTATATGGACTGTCGTATCAATCTTGTTGCGGAGAGCTTTTAACTGGAAGTATTACGTAGCGAAATGGTGTCATAATTGGTAGACCTTTGGCCTCCTAATCAGTAAAATCGAATACTGGGGATCGAACTTTAACACTTGGATATTGTCTTTCTGATAATAATAGTTTATTAGGATGCAACAATGCTAGATTATTTCGTTCAGGTATAATAATTTTTTTTAATCTTTAGGATCGATGAGTTTCATGGAGCCTTGAAGACCAACGTAAAAGACTTCTGCTTTATATTTGCATGTATTTGAAATTGTGTTAAATTTTTTGTTTTTGTATATTTGAAGCGATGTTAGAGCTATGATAAAGCATTGCAATTCTTGAGTGGCGAAACAGATAAAGGCTGGTCCATGGGGGCGAGATCATGCGTTAGTGAACATTTATAAATACTTGATGAAACCAAAATCTTAAATAAGGACTCAATAAACAATAAAAATAAATAACTTTAGTAACAATAATATTAAATAAATGAAGGGAACAGTTGAGTCTCGCACACCTGTACATGCCCGATTAGAATAAAAATAAATTCCCTAAAATAAATTGTTTTTTTTTAGATAACGAATTTATTCCGTACTTTGTGTCCTCACGCTATATTGAAATAGAACTTGACAAAAAAAATCCGTTCAAAATTAGACATATAGAAAATTTCCAAATAGATCAGTGAAAGCAACAGAGCGCACATAAAAACGTATACAAAGTTTTCCCGAACGGAAAGCCGGAGTTAAAGCGTAAGGGGCCTCGCCACGCGCTACATACACACATCGCGAGCGGTTAATGACACAGATGGGACGGCGACGTCGACTCATCGACATACAAAACAACCCTCGAACGCCGCCCTTCAACCTACAAACCGGGGGAGAGTAGCGACGACCGTGACCGCGGATGACACGTGTCTACCGGGGATCGACCTTGAACCGGGCGCACACTTTCCGAAAGCTATCCTTCTCGAGAGCGATCGATACAGCGACGGGGTTCGATTCGAGGCCCCGTCGTCTCGTATCGTACAGTACTACGACCGCGTCAGTTCGTTAGGAGTTTCCCGGAAAAATGTAGGGTAGCTCGGGAAAAGTGGGCGCACGTGGAAGCTTTCTCGGAAGCGGGGCGTCCGGCGCACCGGAAAACGGGTTGCGCTGTAACCGGGTCCGTCAGGGCTGGCTGTAGCAACCGTTACCCTTGATCCTGACGTTTTCCGATTCGCGCTCACTTGTTGCATTCGCACACATTTTGTTTAGAAAGCGAATTGAACTGTCGAACGGGGGAAAGTAATTTTATCCTGCATTTACGGACGCGTATTTTTTGGGAATGGGAGGAACGAAAGAAAATTCAATTTTCGCGAGCTTACGGTGAAATTGAAAACTGGTGGATGATAATTCTTTTAGTCGTGTAGGATTTTGTTTTTAATTTATAAAGAATCTTCTTTTGAAACGTCTCGTTCTATAAAAGTTTTTTTTATGGGGATGGCGATGGAAAATCAAGAGGAAAATAAGTAATAATATTTGTGTTGGGCAAAGCATCATCTTGGTGAAAAAGGGTTCTCGACTTGCCTAAAACGCTTTTCAAGAGTTAATCTTTCGGCTTAATTTGAGCAAAGCTCTTGCATAATAATCCGGATTGCGCTATCGCTACCCTGTGCCAATACGATATTTGGCACGTTAAAAGTCTTTACCGGAATCCCGGCACTCGGCAAAATTCCAGTAGTGTCACCATCTATGCCTCGAACAAAACATTCTTTTTTCGAGAGTGGGGATAGAATTAGAATTTTTTTTTTCACATCAGCTGGTCATAGGAATGACAAATGAGGACGTACATCCTTGAAACAGCTGTTTCGGATTAATTAATTAAACTTATGGTGTGGTGTGGAGCATGCCAAATCTTTTGTGTTATTTGCCATACTATCAGATCTTTATCATCATTATTCGTATATGGAAATCGATAAATACAATTGTAGATTATCTTTTAGACGTGGAAGAACTTTTGAACGGTAATGTAGGCGTTCACACGAATAGTTGGAAGGCTTGAGGTTTGCAACTACCTTCCTTCTCCTCTCCAGCTTCTCTAAAAGGAGTCAGGAAGCATCGATGCATGAAATTACAGCTGCACAACGCGGATTTCTTATTATCATTACTATGTAAGTACAACGGTCCAAAAGAAATCGAATACGGAGTACTTACTGCGCTCCAAGTTCAAGTTCCTCTCGTATCTGATATAATTTGTTCAGGTATTTGCCCTAATTCTTCCGGTCTAAGTCCGGCGCGATTTCGCGGTAAACCGACTCCGCAATACAAAACTAAATATACCGGTTACCCTCCTCTTGCGAACTCCACGGACGATGATGTGGTATTATGTTCGGTTTTTACTCTGCCTCTTAATGACTTTTATTATTACCGCGAAACAATCAATTAAAACGTACATACAAGCGTATTATAGAACGTAGAAACGACTAACTATACGATATGTCTGTCGGATCTGATGTTGTTGGTTTGTCCGTTGCACTTTATTATTATTAAATACCAGGTGTATGTAGTTAATCTTCGCAGGGAATTATAACGTTAAATAAAGGAGGATATTATACAAGAACACGGCGCGCGATACATGTGAGGCCTGTATTATGGTATAGTAATGAGAGAAACGCGAGATACGAATGCACCGATATAGTAATTAAAGAGATAACAAAAAAAAACGACTGTAATTAAACGCATACTTATATGCTTCTGTTGTACGTATACGTGTGTATGAGGCTTGTAACTCCGTAAAGGACGTATTCTTGAGAATTTCTATCGATTATCGCTCGTAATATGCCGGAGATAATTCCCAATAAAATTGTTGACAAATGACTTAATAGGTATAGGAAATTTACATTGTCGAATAATTGCTTTAAGTTGAAATTTAAATAATCATTTTTAACTAAAAATGCTAAGATAGCTTAGCTTCCTCGTGGTATTGATGGAATAATTCACGGCAAACACTAACACACGGACATGTTTCTGCCTACCCGGCGTCATCAGCGTGGTTTCGAGAGTATTTTTTATCTCTACCTTCTATCGCTGTTGCCTCACAGTTAATGCCACAACTTTTAAAACGATAAACTCGACATTTATTGGCCCCCTCTAGTGCCAAAGAAGCGCAACTGCTGAACAGCAGGCTTCAGGACGCAGGGAATAATTTTTAATTTACGTACAAGCAGCTGTTAGTCTTCGAGAATTAAGCAAATGGAGAAAATGCAGCATTTATAGATCTTGTCATCCTTTTCCTTGGTCTTACGAACTTATAATAAACAATAGCGTAAGCACGCAGAATTTATGGTCTTTCCAAAATCCAGCAAGCAAATCAAAGTCCTAACATTCTTTCATATAAAGACTCATAGACTAGCTAAAGAGTGCGTGGTAAAAAAGTTGTAACGAGGTAAAGAATCGCACTACCTTAAACTTAAACGAATTCAAAAAATTATCAGAGTTATGCCTTGATACAATTTGCTTTAATTTTAATACCAAAACAAAAAGAAGCATTTGGAACGCCTATAGGCTCACCCATTTCAGCTGCAGCTATTAAAAACAGAAAAAATCCAAATTCCATTTTTTTAAAGATACGTTGATGACTCTATCTTGGATAAACAAAAATACATCACGAACGCCTTTAATTCTTTCCAACCCCTATTGCACTTCACTGCAAAGAACGAAAATCAAAAGAATAAAATCAGCTTTTTGAATATTTTGTTAACTAGCAAAGGTCGAACCGTTCATACAGATTGATTTCCCGAAGCTTTACATTTTGAAAGGTATTTAAACTTGAATTCCGTTAAATATAAAATTAAAATATAAAATTAAAGAAAAGCTAAAATAAAACAACTACCCACAACACAACACAACACAAACACACAAAATGGAGATTATTTCAAATTGAAAGTACAGCGGAAAATGCTCCTGAAAAAAGTAATTCCAGAAACACCAAAAAACTATCTTATTATAAGATACAAACCGGAGCTTTCAGAAGGAACTGGCAAAAATTTGAACTTACGAATAATTTGAAAGACAAGCAATTACGTATTTTGAACAAATAGAATTCGATATCGGAACTATGCGCCACCTCCTACTATGTATCCAAGACTTAACTTGCACAGTCTTATTTCCTACCGTTAAGCACGAACGGACGGTTAGGCGTAGCAATGACGTATTCCCCTACGGCTTGATCATCTTTGTTTATACCAGTGTAATGGAAGGAAATAACGAAGGACAATCAAGAAATCGTCAAGGAATTAATTTTCAAACGAAACGAGGCGAGGCGACCAAGGGCGAAAATGTCGGATCCATCCCTGCATCTTTTCTCTTGCTCGCCTCACCTCGTTTCGTTCGGAAATTAATTCCCTAACCCTGTACATGCTAACTAACAAAAACGAAAAGAGATTACAAAGGAGTATTGAGAAAAGCTAATTTCTCCAATAAGAAATATATGTTATGTATCGGAAAAACGTAGCATCACTTGATTGTTTATACAAACTAATTAATGCTGATGATACGAGGGAAGTTGGTTAATTACCTGGCTTCGGCAAGAGATTGCGTTACTAGAATTGAAATCTATTTTTCGTAAAAGTAATCTTTGAGAAGGACAAGTTTTCAAACAGATACGATCAATTACAGCCACCTAAAGTGAACAGCTTTTGTGATTTGACCAACAATGGAAAAAATCGAATATACAGCGGCGATTACAGGTTTGGAAAAATAAAACGAACGATGAGACACTCTGCACCGTCGTTATCGGCCATAAAATATTAGACAGCTGAATTTAAACGCGGTCGTACGAGCATTTCTGATGAAGAACGTTCAGGTCTAACAATTCATTTGAGTGTAAGGAAGCTTTCAGCGAAGGCCAAAGCCAATATTTCGACAAACGAGATCATGGCCATAGTGTTTTGGGATGTAAGCGGAATAATTCACATTGATTACTTTGAAAAGAGCAAAACGATTAATGGTGACTATTATGCCAACTTATTGGATCGTTTTACCAACGCCATGAAAAAAAAGCGTCCGCATTTGGGGAATAAAAGAATTTTGTTTCATCAAGACAATCAATGTACGCTTACACAATAGTGTCGTCGCCGTACCAAAATTCCATGAGTTAAGATACGAATCGCTGCCGAACCCACCATATTCGCTAGATTTAATCCCCGGCGATTATTTCCTATTTCCAAATACTCGGTGGAAGAAGGCTCAAACAGAAACAAACGTATTTTTGAGATTGAGTACAAAAGATAGAAAAACGTTGGACTAACCGTATCAGCCTCAAAGGAGACTATCTTGGGAAATAAAATGAATTTTATACATAAAAATGCTTCTTTCTGGCCAAGGTCAGGTATTGATCGAACTCCCCTCGTATCAACATCCAATGTTCGCAAACAAGCTTAAAGTCACGAAAAGAGGTGGCTTTGATTTCGGTACAATTGATAAACGTCGCGCAAGTATGGAAACTGCGACATAACTGTTCAACGGCAACAAATATCGAAGATGGGAGATTATGGGCGATGAAACGTGCTGCGGCGTGCGTTAGTTCGAGGCGCCTGTTTCACGAGGAAATTGAATAACTATTCTCCGTGTTGGATCAGAGAAACGATGGATCCGATAACCGTTATTGCATCCGAATTAAAATTATCGTGTTATGGTATCCTGTTACTAAATTTATGGTGGACGAACCTTGTATAAGACGGAATTGTAATTAACAAAAATGTTTGATTAATTGTTTTTTAAACCGTTTTCTAACATTTTTCCAAATATTTATTTACGTATTTTAACAATGCTCTGTTTTGGATACGGAATAAAAGAATATCATCAAATCACGTTGTATAACTTCATGCATCCTTCACAAAGTGACGTCTATATAATCCCATACAAATCCCTATGGATACCGACATTTTCACTTAACGAATCCGGCCGTATACGACCAATGCGAAAGCAACGGCAACAAGCTGAAATCTAAATCCGTATTAGAGTTGTCCGTCGGTAGTCAGATTGTCAGATGTTGTTCGGCTGTGCGAAAGTCTGCGTACCGTACGCTAGCCGTCGCGACGGCATCGCAGGCGACCTTGACCTCGTACGCCTGCTCCCACAACACGACCTCACGCGACGATCAATACGATTCCAGCCTCGGAAGCCCGTCGGGAGAATAACATAATATCTCGCGAATAACACGCTTCTAGGTAACAAATCGCTACGCCGCCCCCAAATTGACTTAGTGGCTCGCGCGATTTATAATTTAAAAATGTCGGTTAGTCGATCTCGTCTTGGATATTTAATTTTCGTAATTGCTTGATTGCTTATTAAGGTATCCTATTAAAATAATGTAATTCCAGTACGGGAAATTTTATTTTTATAGCGTTGGTGATATGTGACATTAGCGTTTGTTTGCATAATTAAAATTAAATTCAGCCGTTCAGATGGTGTTCTGTGGTCTAGTGGAGAAATAACAAATAGGACAGTGTGAAATTCTGCAAACGTCAAACCACTTCAGACGATATCCCTCGAATACTTTTCAGACTATCCTCGTAGCTGCCTCAGTTAGTTGTGATTGAATAACTTTTTGTACTTTTTTAGTTTAAACGAGTTTGAAAATCAGTCGAGAGCAAAGCTGCTTAAAGCTAATAAGTCTAACTAACAATATTGTTGCGTTAATATTAACAAATTAATATTGATTATCAATAATGTAGATGTTACGATTCTTTGTTTCGTTTAATTTTTAACACGCAAAGTCATACAAGCGTGGCCGACACACGTTAAAAGTTATCAAACCGTCTCTGCAGAGAGACAACATTGTTCTGATTTTGTTCTAACAATTAAAATTCTAACATCCACCACCTACTTCGAGTTTCACATAAAATTACACGTCTGATTGCTTAACGCTTAAAAATCCCATATTTACATTCTCCCATCAGTACCAATGTTGTTAACGGGATATAAGAGAGGAGTAAGCGAGATTTCTCATTTTCGGATCCATAAAAAATACAACGAATGTTAATTGGCTCTCTCCACTTGAATAGTTGAATCCTATGCGTTGAATATTTTAAGTATATGGATTTATTCATCGGCATATCGGTTTATTGCCTCCTACATTAGGTACAAGCCATAATATGTCTAAGTTTAGTGAGCAAATACACCTGTTGATCGTACACGAACAATATAGCCTAGCATTTCTTTCGATTGCTCAAGGCCGCCTCCTCGAAAATACGTAATATAACGCAAGTACGTATGTATGTGGTACATATAAGGAAAGTACAATTGTGGCCATGGGATTGTTTACAAAATTATAAACAAGCGTCAAAGTAATTGTTAACAACTTGGAAAATTGTGCAAAAATTAGAGGAAGAATATCCTTCAAGAGCAGTCGTTGAAGATTTAAAACGAAAGCTATCAATTTGATCCCATTAAATTGTTCAGATGGCCGCATTTCGAGAAGATATACGATTCATAAATGTTGTAAGTTGAAAATTGTTTTGCCACGATCATAGAAGCTCTCATAGGTTTCCTCGGAAGCGTACAGATAGCACCAATAAGACTTAAAGTAAGCAAATTCAGCAACTGTGTAGCTGCTAGTAACTTCTTCTTAAGTGAAAAGTACAAACAAAAATTAATTGCATTTGCTGAAGGGTTCATCAGTCACAGTAGTAACTTTTTTTTACCATAAAATTGAATTCCGGTATTCTGACAAAGGGATTTATTGGCCAACGACTTGAAGACGGACACATACTGAGGTTCGGAGAATTAAATTAAATCAAAAGTAATAAGTGTGTAGATGGAAGCAATTATTTCAGAACGCTTAGTTCAGATTGTAGCCCACAATAATACAACCAAAAACATGCGTCTTAAGCAAACGGACGCAAGAAGATATCCAAAGTTGGGAAAGAAAAATATTTAGAATGTTTGGTGAAAAATAATTAAAGGAAAGTTATATTATCTAAGCTAGAACACATGGAAAGAACAACTAAACAATAGAATTGTTAAAGAAATCGCATGGGCAGGATCAGAATGAGGGAAGATCGCTGAAGAAGTGGAAGCATGCGTTACTACAAGATCTAAAGAAAAAGAAAATAGTGAAGTGGGAAACCGAAGCTACATCTGGCTAATTGATGAACGAAAGAGTGAGCTGGTGTCAGCTCAATGCTGCTGAACGCATCATTTTTTTCCGCAGAAGGGGAAATTAGAAGTAAGAGCTGTGGGATTTATTCAGGGTAGTGAAAATGCTAGGACTCCCATTATGTCGGATTCCAAAGGCATTTTGTCAGCCATTCTCGGTAAAGAACTCCCTCAAAGTTTATCGAGTCGAAGCAAAATGGGAATGAACTGATTTGTTATTGGGTTAAAAGATGTTAAACCATATTACTCAAATGAAGATCGTGAGTTCGTTAACACTAAGGAGAAGGTTATCAGAAAGAGCATTCTTACCTTAGGAAGAAAGAGCTGAAGTCAAAGTGGCTAATATCTTGCCCATTTGTACAAGCTATAAGTGATGGATCCCTTTTATTTAAAAATAATTTAAAAATAAAATATTTGCAGCCAATTTAAGGGAATACTATTGCGGAAATTAAGATGATATCTTATAAGCAACGTTTGTTTTGCTATAATTCTTAGGAACTAACGTCAGTTCTTATGAGGATGGATTATTACGAATGAAGACAAACTTTTCAACAACAATTTTTATTTATTTTTTTGCATAATCTCCTTATAGTGAAGTACACAATTTCCAACGTCCCCGAGACTTATTTAACCCCCTCAAAAAATATGTTTTTTGCAAACTTCCGTTGAGCCGTTATCTTTCTAACCCTTAGCTTTTACTGCAAAATATTCTCTCTGCTACTAGACGCACTTTCGTTCGACGATCTGGGAGAATCGCGGGTTTTTTCGATGAGCGCCTCAGCGCTTCTCATCAAGAACTGATACACGGCCATGTTAAACCAATATCTAACAGTTGTTATAAATAGCGAAGGGTACCCGCAGACGGCATCCAACTTTGCTTTAATTTGTTAGCACTTTTCTATTATGATATTGTTCCTTTTCCAATTTACACAAAAACACTAAACACGTCTTATACAAGGGGCGGTCACGAATCTGTTGAAATTTTATGAAATTTTGTACCGTGACGTTTGGAATATGGGAGTGCACGATAGTAACGTCAAAATCCTTCAGTAACGCCACTTATCTTCAAACACGGGTATTTATTGATACACCTTCGTATGAATTGCTTATGAGGAGAGTTCAGATTTCATATACGCACGATTTAGAGGGAAATAGTATATTTATTTACGTACAAGTCTCAATTAAATGGGGAATGTAACAGTTCTTAAACAGCTAATAGTCAGAGTCCTTAAAATCCAACAAAATAAGTTAAAGCAAAAACATTTTTGCAGGTGTAAACTAACCTGTGACCGCAATTGTACATACATACGTAGTAAACGGCCTGCTAGATCGCCCTGGGCGACTGTATGCCGCGTCGAAAAGATCGAAGATACCGTCGACCGAAAACAATAGATATATATCGTATGGATGCGTTTTAATTGTGGAAGCTATTAGCGTTCGCGATACGTAAGGTTGTTGTAGATGATGTTTTGAAACGTCAAACAACCTTCCGAGGACGTGCACACCTAAACAAACATTGGCCGCGTTGAATGTGTTTATGGTAAAAGCTGGTAACATTTAGCATGCTAATGAGCAAACGCGTGTTCTATACGTATGCATGTAAGTGTACGTTGAGTATTACGTTGCGGGGACGCGTAGGAGTCGATTTTATTGTTTGTCGCCAGCTTGGGTAAGTTGGGAAACTTACGCTTTTCGCTAATCAGTTAGATCGTTTAGCGGGAAGCGACAATGTTTGTGCAATACTTGGTAATCTGCTTGCGTAACTATTGAGCTATGCAAGAGCTTTTCATGTTTAACATTTTTATCTAAAAATATGCCAAATCTTCAGCGCGTGCTTAAAAATCAAAAATATTCAGCTGAATTGGAGAAAGCGGAAAACAGGAGAAAATCTTCAAGAAAAAGAGCGCATTTAGAACAATACCTAATATGTAAAGAAGACAAAGAACGAAAATAGATATAAAATATGGTGAGACGTAATTATTAACGGTTGTTGATTTATTGCTTAAGTTACATGAAGGATACTTAAAGTCGTCAAATTGTATGTTTATAATTATTGGAGACAAGTTTAAATAAAACTGATGTTGTTTGCATTGAGAGTTCCTCCTACTTGAAGTGATCTATACACACATATCTAATCTTTAAGTCATTTTATCCTTCTACAGAGTGTAGGGTACTTGTGGAGTTGAGTCGTCTATAACTGATCTTTTACAAATTTCTTTCTATCTTGCCTGTATTGCTTCAGCTCCTCCCATTTAACTCCTCTCCTGACCGCTATTATACACGTATCAGCTGAAAAGTGAAATTTTTGTGAAACTTGGATCATCTATGGAATCATTATGCGGGATTAAACTAATTTTTATTTAAACAGCCATGTTAGTAGATAACATGTTCATTATCACGCTTCGAAAACCCTAACCGAAACCCATCAATACCCATTTGACTCAGCTAAGGTAACAGTATGGTGCCCTTTCAAGATCCACGATTTTTCAGATTTATTTCTTCCAACAAAATCGCAACGACTGCGACGAAGCTTTTTGAAACCCCAAATTGAACACAAAGATTACTGGTTTTAGCAAGAGCTGCATATCACCAAGCAAGTAATTTTTTTGGAAATCCTGCAGAAGCTTCATCCTGGGCAATTAATGATTTGTCATGTACAGCGAGATCGCTCGATTTAACCACAGTTAATTTCTTTCTATGATGCTTTCTGAAAACATAGAGTATTAGGGAGACCTTTAAAGATCTTAAGCTGGCTATGCAAAATTACATTCGCGTAATGCAGGAGCAAATGCCGTAGAATGTAATGGATAACATAATATTTGACAAAATCCGGTTAATTTAGCGATTATTAATTTCGTTTGCACGATTATAAATGTAAGAAAAAGTTTAGTTGATTCAAGTAAAGTGTTATTCCCTTCACTCCACATCAAACTTGGTCTCATAAAGCAACTCGTAAAGGCACTGCCTAAAGATGAAGAATGTTTTAAATATCTCTGCAATAAGTTTCCGGGATCGTCGGAGGTAAAGTTAAATAAGGCCGTATCTGCCTGGTCGGATGAAATATTTGAAACTACAATGAAATCAAAGCCAAAAAGAAGCATGAAAAGCCTTTAAAGATGTTGTGAGAATTCTCCTTAAAAATAAGAAAGACTCAAAGTATTAGAATATTGTGAAAGATATGTTGAACAAGCGTAAAGAAATGGAATGTCGAATGAGCCTCAAAGCACATTTTCTGGACTTGCATTTAGACTGCTTTCCGGAAAACCTCGGTGTGGTCAGTGAAGATCAAGGCAAAAGATTCCGTCAGGATATTAAAGTAATGGAAAGGAGGATCTCAGAATCTAAATATGGCCGGGGACGTCGAACGATAGTGAGTGATCCTACCGCGCGCGCACAAATTTTGTTGGCCAGCTTTCTGTAAAATAGATTTCAGTGTTATCCCCACCTCTACAAATAAAACAAGGAGTCCCACAGGGTTCTATTTTAAGCCCACTTTTATTTTCCTTATACACAGCTTCTTTCACTCAAGATCTTAAACATTCTAAATTCTCCACTTGTATGCCGATGACATGCAATTGTATTGTTCTTTTGGATCGTATGATTGGGATGTCGCTATGTCAAATCTTAACCATAATTTAACATCCATTTATTCAACTTCCTCTTTGTTTTCGTTGACTGTTAATCCAGATAAATCGAAGGTATTGGTAGCGGAGACGTTTGCGCCACTCTGAGTGCGCTAATCGACGTCAGTATCAACAACTCCTCTATTCCAATTGTAAATAGTGCTAAAAGCCTCGGATTAGTAATTGACAACTATTTCCATTATTGAGACTTTATTGAGAATTGCTTACGGTGACCATGTACTAATTAAAAAAAATTATATCCGTTCAGATCAATTTTGAATCAAAATATTAAAAAGATTCTTTGTGAAGCTTACGTGCTTTCCACCTTTTCATATTACTGTGAAATTTATCACTCTTGTTTCGACCATATGACCTCGTATCGTATCCAGATGGTGCAGAATAGTTGTCTTCGTTACATATATGGTATTAGGAAACATCAGCATATTTCGCACAAGCTAACTGACGCCAAGTGGCTAAATATGTGCAACAGAAGAGAAGTCCAGACTCTAACCTTTTATCATAAGATATTAATTGGTAAAACTCCGCCATACCTTTACAATAAAATTCGTTTCAGGACACCCTATCTACGCGATTTCGGGGCCTGATGTCGCCTCCACACCACAGAACGGCTGTATGTACGCACAAATGGTGATTTGATTTATTAATCAGATTCGTTTTCTCGAACGTACTCTTTAAATGTTGTTTCGTTTAATCTCGTTTAAACATTTTACACCTTTATTTACGTATAATTCGTTGCCACACCGGTTAATTAAGTGCCTTAATAATCATAAAAAGTTTAACGTATTATTAAAATTGCATTTTATTACTAACTACTAGTGACCAAATTAAGTTTATCCTAGTATGAGTACCAGGACATCGAGGAAATATTGAAGCAGAAATATTGGTGTACAGAATAGTATCAACAATTATTACAAAAATAAAGAAAGAAGAGAAATCTCAAGATTGAGAAATAATTAATTTTTATACAGGACGAGCGGAAATTGTCCGAGTCGATAATATATTTTTATCTGCAATCAGATGTAGAATTATTGGCATTAGGGGCAGTAGATAAATTAATACCTCAAAAATCGCGAATGCCAGAAAAAGTACCAGCGCTTTCAAAAACGGATTAATGAAACTATTACGACATGTGTTCGATCATCAACATTACGAAATTCTGGCCTATGCAGTTCATCTGAACGGCACGCTCCACACGAACCCATTATAGTAACAAGCTATAATTCCAAATCCGAGAATTACATCTTCACGAACAAGTGGTCGTAATCTGAAGTTTATTTTAAAAATCTGACGTAACAAAACAATTATAGAGCAAGCTGATTTTTTGTTAAAGAAGCTGACTGACGGGTGCAAACTCAAAAATCGACAATTTTTGAAAAAGATTATATCAGATTTTAGGAAACATACCTTACCAGAAGCTTTTTATAAATTATCAAGAGAGAAAGTGCATCATTCAACGTCTAACGATAAATACCATTTTATAAAGTTGGTAAGAGTTTCTGAAGTTACTAAATTCAAAAATATATACTGATGTTTCATGTTTCCTACGTTCTGCAGCTACAATGCTGGTGACAGTTAAGCGAGTGAGTGGTTGGTCGATACAACGATGTAAGGTCGCTTTCCTTTTGCATTTATAGAAGATACAATGATTTTCCAGAATACCTCAAATCTGTTCTGTTAATGCCTTTAAATGTAAGTGCCGCAGTTGGGTTGACTCTAGGGGTAACTGATATATAACTTATATAAGAGTAATGTTAGCTTTTGTGTATTTATTTGGCATACGCACAGTTGCTTCTTTCTTTTTTCTCCCTCTCTTCTTTAGAAATAAAATTAATATGTAGGCACAAATTTTTGTTTCTCATCTTTATCTGTTATTTCGAGGTTGGGTTAAAACAGTACACATCATTTTGATGTAACTGGGCCCCACCTTGAGGTTGTGTAGTTCCATTGCAACACTTTTTGGCATCTTTATTAATTTATTTAATTCTTTATTTTCCTTTCTGTAAATTTAAATTAAAATTTAATATATTTACGCAATAAAGGCAATTATTATTATTATTATTATTATTGCTGGATGCTAAATAGAGGCAAGTACCAAAAGGAACGAATATCAGCCAAAAAGAGATTTATGATAATGTGAACTTTCAATGTATCATCGGCCATATTTAAGTCGGATTCACTTATGCGTATATATTTTTTAAATACCTCAATCGTGTTTTACGAAAAACGAACACATTGTTAAAATTTAAAAAACGTTACGACGATCCCTGTATATTAGCTACTATAAAAACTAGCAATCATTCATGTCATCGTATCTACACGCATAGAATATTAACGAGAGTTTCTACACATGAAAAAGGAAAAAAAAACCCTGATGCAGTTGAGATTCGAAATTATCTAATATTCCTTGGATTTCCCACAGAGAATTACGTCCTCCCATCATTCCAAATTCAATCGGATTCAAGCGTGCATACGTTCCATCGAACTCCCACACTGAGCATATTTCCAAAGATTATTATTCATCATGCGCTGCGACGACACGCTGAATCCTAAAGGATTGTTAATATTTGCGCGCAGAAACCATACACTGCCGTAGCGTGTATGTACTTTTACATACTTACGTGTGTAAACAGAAGGCATCAGCTACACACACGCCGAGTAAAATAATACGCGCCTATACAGTTCTTACTTCATCTTTCGTCTTGATTTCGTCTTGTCTGGCGTTATCTCAGAAATGCGTAACACGGTAGCCGTTCGAGTTCGAATTTCGAGCGTGTGCGTGTGTGTGTACGAGTGTATGTGGGTTCATCGGATATGTACGAGTATGTGTATTGCGATGTTAAAAGCTGCGTAAGTTGAATACGATAGTCGCAAATATGAAATTACCTCGACGTTTGTTGTTTTTATTTCTTTTCTATGCGGTATAGCCAGCGCAAACAAAATACCACGTGGTTTGTGTTGCGAGCGAAGAAGTAGAGTCTTGTTAAGCAGCATCATTTGATTTGTGTGGAATATGTGCATACATTGCAACATTTGCAATACCCGCTTTAACTACGCAGAGAGAATAGATTTTATGTATATTGTGTAAATGACTCGGAAACCAACAAATTATTTTGACTATAATGTGTAGAAATGTTTAAATAAATTGATTTTTTTTTTCTAATTGAATATATCCATATTTAGATTGGATTTTCGGAACAGCCTACATAATACATAATATTTTTGATATTTATTTATAACAATTAAGTGATATGCTTTCCTTAGACTTTCTTTCAAACAATTCTTGGTTAGAGCAAATCTTTATTTGCACGAAATAAGGTCAGCATTAGTAAAATAAAACCATATTTTTGCCCTTTCGACGAAATTACGACTTTTACTTGTAAAAATTCGTAATTTCTGTAAAAATGTCGCCACGGGCACGGTAAGGAATCGAACCTGAGACCTCCCGCTTGCACGATGATTGTGCCAACTATTACCACGGAGACCTGGATGTTAGGGATCCTATTACAATATTTCGACAGATACACTGCCGTTCAGAGAAGTTCGGTCGGTTAGTAAAAAATGATAATAAAAGGGACTTTATTGTGGTTGTCGCAATATTTCTACTTTACATAATAATTTCTGGCTTTAATCCCTTAGAAAAGAGTGTATGCTTAATATTTTTCTAATTTTATGTATTAATAATTGTATACAGTGTGATATAATAGATTTTTATTGTATGACCGAACTTCACTGAACGGCAGTGTACATCGACACCGCCGTCCGACAAACGGGAAGTGTATTAGATATTTACGTTGGAAAAGTCAATGAAACCAAGCAAAATAACGAAGATGAATTAATTTTTTAATTTTTGTTTCGATGCACTCTCAAAATGCATGCATAAGTTACGCTGAGCGTTTTCAAAAAGCAATCTTTAGAAGAACAATTCGCAATTTACTAAAATTTGGAATTCCCCGAAGGAAAATTGCAAAGTTAACGATGGTTATATAGGTCAAAATATTATCGTAAAATATTACGAGTAATTGAAGCACATGAGTTCGCCGAATGTCTCGAAAAAGTAGAAAAATCTTGAAGAAAAATAAATGCTACCCTTATAAACCAACAATTGTAATTACAAGATTTAAACGGTAATCACTGAAGATAATAGTTTGGCGAGTGGCACGTGTGAAGGTGATTTTGTAGGAAAATAGTGTGGACAGATGAATCACGAATTACCAATATTGTGAATTGCTCAATAGACATAACTATCATGGATAGTCTACTGAAAATCTATATTTGCTGTTTAATTTTTTAAATAACTACTTGTGGTCCTTCCATCTTTGGTTACAACTTGACAAATAACAGATCTAACGAAGGAGAAAATGCATGCTTTGAAACAAATTATTAATCCTGACAACATGGCTCTAGCAGGATGGTTGCCCAGCCCATAACATGTTTTCTGAGAGGCGAGAATGGCCCAGTGCTATGGCCTAAAAGATCACCTAATCTAAATTTGTTTTTTTGAAAATATTTTAGAATCTAAAAAAGTTTGAACTCTGGAAATCGTTGCTCATTTAATTGTTACTCATTGTCATCTAATAACCGAAATACCAATGGCGAGCGTTGAAATGTAAAATACAATATAGCTTTTCTATTTTTGTTAATTATGTATCGAAAACTATTTCTATTCTAATTTTAAACCTTATTGCATCGTAGCAATAAAATAACGAAAGACGTAAATAGACAATTTTTTAACGGCGGCGCATTAAAAAACATAACGTTCCTATTAAACATTGACAAAAACCGCTCTAAACGACCGCCTAAACAATTTCAGTAGACCAATATTTAGAGACGTTCCTGGTGGGCATTTAACGAGCAATAAAAGCAGGTGATTAATGTTTCGTGATTTATTCGAGTTAGATGAATAAGGAAAGGTCGCTCTTTATGTGTACGCGCAGCCGAAAATTGGAATTCCGTGCTCGTTGAAGTACATTTGTAAAATTTAATCTTTGGGATTGCGCACAATCAAATTTTCCGGTATTTTAATGGATTCGTAAATAAGGAAGCGCGTTTAGTAGCATCAACCATTAAAGATTATAAACATTCAAATATGTAGAATGTTGACGTATGCGTAATATTTTATTCATTTAAGACTAAGAGATTGTAAGTTCCGCTATTAAGAATTTTCAAGATAACTACATGTAGAGTGGTAAGAATCTGCATGTAAAGAATCTGTTCCAGCTCTTTGACCATGTGTAATTGTAAATGAACCACCAAACGTCTAAATACATACAAGATGGCTGGTTTAAAGCAATATTACAGTTAAGGCTGTACAAACAATCTACGATTACTATTTTGGTAATATAATTGCGCGTCCGCTGAAAGAAAATTAAGCCATGCTGAACGCTCAGTTATTATTTAACAGTCGTTTACGCCAGTTGTTTCTATAAAAATCGAAAAAATCTTCTGCCCCAATTAAAAAGAAGCTAGTTTACAAAGACGCTACATCATCATTTGTAAAATTTTGACCAACTAAATTTAAACATAGTCGTATCAGCTTGGTTGGTCAAAAGCTGCAACCACTACCAATAAAATCGAACAGATTTATCAAACTGTGCGGAACGACCATCGAATTAATTATTAATAATTGAAAAGGTAGCATAAGCTGTAAGTATCTCGAAAGAACGTGTCTTTCACGTATTGATTAGAAATTTGGACATGAAAAAGCTAAGCGCCAGTTGGGTACCGCGTTTGCTCACTTAGGATTCGAGTGAACAATTTTCAAAGCCCTGTTGAAAGCAGTTTAAACGAAATATGTCGTTTTTGACGTCGATTAATAACTATAGATGAAACTTGCATTCACCAATACAGAGCCAAGACACGGTCGAAATAGTAGCCTGCGAAGTGTCCAGACTTACTGGGTTGGGAGATAAGACTGAATTTGGCAAGAAATACTTGTCTCTGAGTCATCCTGTTAGGAACTTTTCAGACTACCCTCGTCTCTATATATTAAAAAGGAGGAACATTCATGGTATTACTGATCTATGTGAATTCTCATTATGTTACACTGGAGATAAAGAGGATTATTGTTTTAATTAAGGTACGCAAACCACACTACAAGCACGTGAATACGAATGTACAGTGATACCTCGGTTTACGATAAATTGGATAAATGTTTGTTTCCGAAACCGGAAGGTATTCCCGGATAC
Source organism: Oryctes borbonicus (assembly GCA_902654985.2). Lineage (NCBI taxonomy): Eukaryota > Metazoa > Arthropoda > Insecta > Coleoptera > Scarabaeidae > Oryctes > Oryctes borbonicus. Next base: position 4,645,141 of record LR736870.1, read on the forward strand.
GGAACGCGGGTTACGACTTCTGTGGATTCAGCAGAATTTCCAAGCAACTCGCGTACACGCTAGGAGGAAATAATATATACGACGTAATCAACAATTTCAAAGCTTGTCAATAAAGAGAACCCAGCTGCTGTAGGTGTGAACGAAAGTAATGATAATGACACGTAACGAAGTGAAATTAGTGATACTACCTACATAATGAATCAATGTTCTTAGCGTAGCACTATTCAACAGCTTTCAAAATTAGAAAAAAAAGTTGGTTATAAATCCCTTAAATTACATCCACTAAGAACATCTACTCCAGTTCGAATCCACAAACAAAACTCTTTATAAAATCATGCAAGAGGAAGCGACATTTTATTTTAACCATTTGTTTTATGGGTGGATCCATTTAACTTGAATAATGAACAAATTGTCCAAAGTATTTGCGTATGGGCCAAGCAAAATCCCCTATTACGTATATGTACCGCCAATATCCCCAAAAAAATTAACATTTGGGGTGAAACGGCTATTTAAAATTATCGGAAATTCGATTTTACTTATTTAGAGCTTCTGCAGAATAATGTTGGTCCTGCTTTGGAAGATGCAGTGCATCGAGATCAGGATATTCGGTTCAGTAGGATGGGTGTCCAGTTAATTTTGGGTTAAATTTCAGGGAATATTTGGAGTTTGTCTTTCCTAATCAGTGGATTGCTTGAAGTGAGGAAGCAAATTGGCCTGCAAGATGTTCGGACTTAACTTCTTATGATTCTTTTGTGGGTACATCTTAAAACAGTGCAATTTATTCCAGGGGACACGGGAATTTAGATCCGTTAAGGAAAGCAATAATCCAAAAATTAATTGATAAAAAATGAGTTGATGTAAGAGCTCCATTTTAATAATAATAAACTCGGTTACCGCCTTGCTGAGAATGGTGGCGTATTCGAATATCTATTGTTACCCGCTCACTATTTTCCAGGTTATTTTGTGACAATAATTTGTTAGAAATAAAAACGTAGGCTTCCACGGCCAAAGTCACTTGAAACTAAACGTGTTCCGGGTTTGAACCGTGTCATATCGTTGGTTAAAATAAAACTCGATGTTTCGCCCACAATCGTATGGGGCTTCTTCAGGAGAGTGATGGCAACAGTTAGCACGGTAACTCAACGTGTAAACCATGCCAGATGCGAAACTAACTGAGCGGGAAGCAGTGGTCACGGTAACTCAGCATGTGACCCATGCCAGAGGCGGAGCAGTTGGTTTTCGCCCCTGGTATGGTTCACATGTTGAGTTATAAATAATTTATGAGAAACAAAAAGAAACTGCACGTTGTACCGCTACTAATTAATAAAAAAAAAACATCTTTTTAAAACTGTGAGTGCAGGAAATCGCATAAAACTAAATTACATGTTAAATCTCCATGTTGGCACCGGAGTGTGAACACCCAGTATAAAATACATCGTATCCCGTATGTATACAAATTAGTTCGTTTAATTTTCAGAAACTTCTCAAGACGAATCATTTCTAAAAATCCAACTTCGTCTAGTACACTTACAAAATAATCCTTTTTACATTTTAATTGCATCCTCGCGAGTGTCGATGTTGATAAATGACATCGATTATTGAGCTCGGACGTGTCTCGTATCAAACGCATCTCGAAACTATCCATCATACGCTTTTTCCCACCGTTCGCTTTCGTTCCTCCAACTCCAACTCCGAAGTGTTCGACTTTGAGAGAACGAGCGAGATTTTAACGCCCGTATTAGAACGATTTATGCGTCCCATCTATCAATTTTTCGAATTCAACATTTATTATAGTCGTTATTAGATTTCGTTAAACAGCGCACCTCTGCACCTATTAGAGCCGACATGGCCTCGTCAACAACTGCACACGAACAACAACAAAACATCGGCGAGAACATCGGAAGATCGAACGATTTCAAAATTGCTTTTAAATTACGGTAGCCATTACATTACACACATATACGCCTGACGAAACCGAAAGCTATTAGTTCGTGACGCTGAAGCACGCTGTCGGTTTCACATATTCGACTAATCACGCTAAATCACCGGTTTTATGGCTAGTAAATTTAGGAGGTTCACTAATTTTGTATATAAAATACGCCGTAAGAGATTCCAATAATTAAACGCATCTATTTTTAATGTTATTCAATTTTTTCCATGTAATAAGGAATTAAAAATATGCAGGATGTTGTGGAAACATATTCCGTTGTAGTTTATAGTCAATGATAAACAAAAATCTCCCCATTGTGTTAGTCCCGAAACAATCGATTACGATTAAATTAATTAAATTAAGGCTGAAAGTAAATTCCTATTCCAACCATAAAAGTATCAAATTATCGGATTGGACAAAGGGTAAACAAGTGAACAGATAGAAAAAATCAGGCAACTGGACAAGATATAAACAAGTGAACAGATAGAAAAAATCAGGCAACTGAGGGAAATTTACAACAAAAGAACTTCGAAGAAAAAACAGGGAAAAAAGTCTGCTGCGATATTTCACATATGACAAAGTATTACGTAGATATTTCACCTTCCGTTATTTCTTACGTACTTAAGCATTCAAGCGGCGCATACAGACCATCTATCTAACAACTTTCAATGGAACTCTTACACATAGGCAACCATTATAATGCATATTAATTTACTTAATTTCGGCCAGGAGTTGTTGCTACGGTATATAATTGGATAAAGTCATTAGGGATTCTAGCAAAATAATACGAATTAATTCTCAATATTATCGCCTAGATTTCGCATCGGTTGATTGAATGGTTCACCAGGGCTCAAAATTATAACTAAGGTTGAGACAATTGATAATAAACACGAAGATAATTTTCAACTATTTTCCTTCACTGCATTTCGGTTGAAAATAATCCTTGTGTTTATTATTTCTCAAATTTCTCAACCTTCGTTGTAATTTTAAGCCCAGGCAGTGAACTCAATTAATTAATCCGTATTATTTTGCTGGATTTCCCAAATCCAATGAATTTACTTGTTTTGCTTACGTAACTTAATTTTATTTGTTTATTATCTGAGAAGAAAGGGTTAAACCTGGCGCCATGTAACTCTTTTCCAATTCCAAACTCAATTTTTCTACTTTGAACCAATAAGCGAAAAAGACGTTGTTTTAGATCAACAATTTATTACTTTCAGCACAAGTCATCGCTGAAACTTCTTAGAGGCAAGACGCTACATTAGTTGCTCTTAAAATTACGAGCCACGACTTTACCTACTAAAACATCCAGAAATTTTTATTAGATATTATTTAGTTCAACGTTTATCGGTACGAGTTACCTATTAATAACCGATTTCCGGTTAAATCGAATTTATTTCGAATCTTGTTAAGAAATTTTTGTAACTGGGAGAATATAATTCCCTACCGGATGTTCATCCCAGCTTTTTAACCAAACAGATTTGCCACCGAAGAGGTAGTCGCGTCAGGTATCTGAATTTTTCTCGTCAATTCTCTATATTTTCGCAGAGGATGACGATTTTTGAAGTTACTTCCGAGAGAAAACAAGAAAAGATTATTCTTGTTTATTTATCTCATAGTTCCGGTCGTACTTATGTATGTTATTTCTATGTTCGGACGATGTCCGAACAGTTGAAAAAGGAATGACTTTTTTATTTTATATATGCAGTTACATAATAAAATACCGAAAAAATATAAGAAATTTGATGACCAATATATATTCGGGCGCATTTGAACGTTATAAAGAAAGAGTTCAAAATTTGCGTGACTTTTGCCTTTAATGCTGGAACAGTACGCCTAAGATCGTTATGTAAGGTCTTTTTCAGCTAGTGCCATAAAGCTTTCATGACACTGAAATCGGGGTTACTTGAAATTTTTAAAATATCGGTCCTCAAAAATACGCTTCTGTTGTTTTCGCAGAGTGGCATCTTATTGAAATATAAAGCTTTCATTTCCAAAACTTTGTAATTAAGCAAGCTTCTTGATAAAATATGTTGGTACCTTTCTGCATTTACAATACGATCAATGAACTTTGCCAATCTGCAACTCCCACATCCCTATATCATAACCCGCTGAAGGTTTCAGGCAGTTCTTAAGAAAGACTTCAGATTTTGTACGAATCGCCCGTTGTTTCGTCGCTGACGGTAAACATTCCACATTTCCGTTGTTCGGGGTATTTAGGATTTTGCCTAATCTAAAATAGCTGTTAATAATGACTTCCCCTTTGCCTTTAAGGAAAGTTAATGCATATTGTAACACGAAAAATTATAAATTAAAACGGTTACTAAACTCATGCAACCATAGTCGGCAACATTCCCTGAAGATATTTAAATTTGCCTCATGAATCCATTAAGGTTGTATTTGTCGTAATGTAATCAACATAAATTTTGGCAACCAACGTGGTGATTTTTCCAGTATCTAAATCACCAATTGGAGGGTTTGTATCAAAATCCTTTTTATGAGACCGATTTCGATCAACACATCTTGTCTGTACGCGCAAGTTTTTAATGTAGCATAAATACATCGCGCCTAGTCGAAGGAAACACTCGCACCGCAATTCTTGGAAATTATTGTAAGCGCAGCGTACTTAAGAACAACATACACACTTGGTACATGCATGCAACGCATCAGACATAGGCATAGTGTACCTAACACACCAATCGAAAGAGGACAATGCCGTACAATGCCGTCAGTCAAGCGCGTTTGCATAACCACTGTTGACACCTACTTGACAAATAGACGTCACTAAATAAAAAAGCGGTATTTCTATTCCAGCCGCAAAGAGCCTTTTTCTACACGGCCAACTATGACAGATGACTAGCTTCAATACACCCGGGCTGATTAATATTCATGCTATCAAAGATTGAAGATTTTATATCGGCTTTCTTTTGCGCCGCGGCGCGGTAACCCATCATGTATGTACCTTCTAAATTATCTCGCATTATTATATGAGCACATACTTGCTCGCTCGTCGGACGCTTCTTATATGTGAACATCTAAAGATTTTTATTTTTATTTGGGATGCCGCATTCCGATGAAAAATATCCACCTACAAGCTTCTCAGTGGATGGCGGAGCGATTGCAAAGATGATTATATTTCTTCTTCAAGTCGTTCTAACAGATTTATTTTGGCAACCATCGAAAACGAATAGTGTAAATAGTTTTACAATAGCACGAGGAGAAAAGGAGAAAACAATTACGCAAAATCTCTCTGGTTTTTCGCATTTTATGGGTTTGATATGGTCGAACGAGTGCAAGTAACGCTGCACGCTCAGGACGCACCGTTGAAGCGAATACCCAGGAAATAAGTAAGAAAATCCATTACATCCTGTTGGCCGATTTCAGAGCGAAGGTTAGAGATGTCATTTAGGGATGAGAAAGTATCTGAAGCTGTGGGAGCTGCGTTCGCTCCCTGCGGGGCTGAAACGGAATCGAGTGACCTCTTCGCAACGGTACTTGAACATGTATTAGCACAATCCAATGCGACGATAACGAATCTTGGATCCATCACTACCCATCAAAGTCGACAAAACACTAAAAACAGTGGATTTTGCGCGGCAAACGTGTCTCGAAGACACGTTGCAAGGTATCGTTTTTACCGACAGTTTGGAAAAATGGAAGAATTGGAAAACGGACGTATTGGTTAAATTTCATGAAAAATTGATTAGAGAACATCCTCATTTAGCGAAGGAAAATGTGGTCTTTTATTTTTCAACTTCATTGTCTTTGCAAACGTGAACAAGTGACTGACTGTGAAGAAATTTTCATCAAATTGAGTGGTCATCACCGAAACAGAGAATTTTTCTGCAGTCTTGAAGAAACCTTGGTGGGCTTAGAAAAGTTAGAATATCGTTGGGCTAGAGAGAAATTGTGTTGAAGAATAAATGAAAAATTTATCAGAAAACCTTGTCTTCTTCAAAGAGCAGTTCTGACTTTTTACTTAATCCTTGTACCTAGTGCATTGAGAAAAATCTAGAAATAACCAATAATGAGCGCCTCCTTTTCCTATAGTTTCTTTTACCCACGAAAAATAAGCTGCTTTTAAGTAGAAAGCGAGAAGGTGTAAGAAATTTAGTCTACAGAACTTGCTCTGTATTTAGGTACTTCGATCTGCGTGTCAGATATGATTCTATTAATACGCGTAACCTAGGAGAGAAACCAAAAAAATCTAGTTTCTGTAAAAGAAGTTTATGATCAACTTAGTACCAGGTCTTCACCTAGAGTTAATTTGTTCTGAAATGAGGCCATAATATTATCATAGGGGGGTTATCAGGTTATCAGGCAAATCCAATGTGCAAATCGTTCAAATCAACTCCATTAAACGAAATTCGGCCAGAAACACGAGTCCTCCCTTGCCTTGCATGAACAAAGGTCCATAACTGCTTGGGATTAGATTTCATTGATGTTTGTATATGTGTGATGTAGGATTTGTGCGCACTTGAGATTTGATTTTTGGTTAGAGATCTTAACCTACAGTACTCTTGATAATATCTAGGGTCTTTGGCAGATATCCACTTCTGTCTATAGAAATCATTGATCTTTAAATTTTTCTTAACTTGAGATGAGAACCACGAAGGGAAAGAAGATTTATTGGGCAAAAATTTGGGTACTGATTTATCAAATATGGCATTGTATAGAATTTATCAACCGCGCTATCAACATCAACACAGGAATCCAGAAAATTCCAGTCAATCGCCAATATATCTTCATACAGGTTGTGAAAGTTGGCTTTGCGAAAATTCTATCGTATTAGGAGGAAAATTGATAGTCTTCTGAGGTGATTCAAATGCATAGCGCAGGATGGAGGATACATATCTTCTGGTACTAGAGGTTGGTTTTCACGGTCAACGTCAACACTACAATTAAGTGCTGACAACACCAAATCCAAAAGTCTGTTGTCTTCATTTGAAACGTTGTTAAACTGTTGTAGGTTTAAAAAATTGGAAACAATGCTGGACTAAGTGCACGAAGGAGACAATATCGAGAAATAAATTTACTAAAAGCGAAACAATGACGTTGTCTTTCTTAGCGCAGGCATTTATCATATCATAATGCTAATGGTTCAGCAAACGTATAGATTGGGGTGGTCTTTCCTGGTTCTATACGTACAATTTTAAAAAACTTCATGAGATTTATCAAATGCTCTTCGCGTACAATCCTCGGGATGTTTCGAAAACTTTTGCCTTTATTCGTATTTTTTTTTATTACGTATTCTCATAACAAACATTTTTCCACGCTTTCCGAACTAATTTCGTTCGCGATAGGATGTTACCTACATTTTCGAAATCAAACGCATCCAATTTGGAACGCCGATGCCGCATGCATACGTACGATTCGATAAAATAAAATTTACATACAATTTATGAAATCGAATGCATAATTTATCAGAAATGGATACGTGCACGAGGTACCGGCCCAAAACGAAAGCCTGCGCGAATGCGTGGGATCATGAAAATAAAAATATAGCTGCTTTAAAATTCAAATTCACGCAGAGATTTTTAGTTTTATGAATATGTTAATTTTTTTGTTAAGTTATACATATATTAACGTATACGTACATCGAATGCGCGTTTAATCGATGGGAAAAATTCGATAAAGGGAAGTTTATTGTTACTATTATTATTATTATTATTGCAATTATTTTGAACGAAAAGAAATTTGGAACGTACAACAGGACAGAAATTAGTCAGTTGTTAAAAATAGATTTATTATAATAAGAAAGTCATTAGTGGGTGGACAGTGTGCGTAATGCAGATCGTTTATTTTTGATAGATGAAGATGCAGACGCTCCTAATTGACGTATTTTCAAAATGTCACCTGTCGCATGAATATTGTTATTATTATTTATTTATTTATACGTCTAAGTCTGTGTATGCATGTGTTGCAACCGACACCAACAAATATCCCAAGAAATTGTGTAAATCACCCTAATATTTTGTAATGTATGTGGGAAACCGGCATTTAAAATAGAAAGAATAATTCTGCCATCGCACTGTTTCAGATATGGTAGTTAGGAAGTATTATTTATGACCAATTCTTGACTTTATGAATACTTTACACAGAAAAAAACTTCAACAATTCTGGCAAATAGCACTTTGTGAAGCAATATTCTTTCCTGGCATTCGGCGAATTTAGAGGGGAGAAGTAAAGTACAGAAGATGTTACTCTTAGATCCTCAATAATGTTTTCCAAAGCTAGGCCAACAATCTTTGGATTCTCCTGTCCTTTGCAAACGATTCTTTTCGCAGTCGTTGATTAGAGCGCTTCCAGTTTCAGCTACATCTTCCCGAGGGGCTCAAAGTTCTTTAACTAATTGTTCTCGTCCAATTGGAGCCCTGTCGGTAAGATGTACAACGCGAATCGCATCGGTGATGGCTGGTCTTCAAATTCTTCCATTATTCTCGCAAGCAGTGGGTTGTCAGAGATACTTTCTCGTAAACATATTTTTTTGTTGTTGTCTACGCCTTCTCTGAGTTCTTGATTCCTCGGGAATCATGGCTATTTACCTCGCTTAACCTGTAGGACCTCAAGTGTCTTCAGCCATTGTTGCAAGCATGCAAGATTTGGTTTCCATGTTTAGCACGCTCCGTTTACCGAACAGCAATAAAAATGGACCAATAACGGAGCCCTGTAGTACCCCTTATTCTTTAGACAGGGATTTCGACCGCTAACATTCAGCCTTAACGACTTGTGATCTGCTAGTGAGATATGATTTGATCCACCCCAATGCTCTGGCGCGAATCCCATAACGTTGGATTTTATTATTTAATATGTCATGATCGATTAGGTCAAATGCTTCGCTGAGATGTGTAAATACTCCAATTTTTATATAAATCGCCTATGACTTGAGCATAGCAGACTCGGTAGATCTCTTCTTCTTCTAAATCCGTCCTGAAAGTTGCTGAATGTGAGCTACTTACTCAAGAAAAATTGTTCCTACAACGTTGTTGCGATTATCTTCGTAGAATTTTTTTTGTGTGGCTCTTTCGTCTTCTCGGCTTTGCATTCAATAGGTTGATGATTTATTTTGATACCAATGAATGTTCAATAGCTGATTTTTGGAATCAATTGAATTAAAAATATTTTTCCATTAAATTTACCAACGAAGAAGAAAAAGGCAACAAAATGCCTTTCCCCGATATGTTAGCAATAACAAACCGAAATAAATATATACTGAAGAGTGATAAATAATACAGCTTAGATGGGTTTCGATTATGTTAGGAAACAATTAACATGGATACTATGCAAGCGTAAATCAGTAAAGTCGCTTTAGTTTGAACATTATTTAACTGAACACTGAACGTCTGAAGAACTCTTTATTATTTATATATACTTCTAATTAAGTGATACATAGTTCATTTCATAAATTTAGGGATATTTTCCTTATCTAATAGAACCTAACTTTAGCGTGAATTAAAAACGTTGTTGTTACTGCATTGTACACTTAAAAAAAAAATTACGAGCTTATTACGAGTACATGCTGTGTTCTAATTAGGCGTATATCGTTGGAATTATGCGGCAAAATAAAACTTTCGTGATCGTGAGTTCACGCACGAAAGGGTTAAGTGGATTAAAGTTTAACACACATCATTCCCGTCTAATTGATCACGATATACTCGCACGTTGTTACTCTTTTAAATGACATCGCGCTGATGTTGGAGATACTGATGATTAGATTCTCGATTTTTGTCCAGATACTAGGGAGAGCGTTTAAGTTTATGTTAAACGTAATAAAAAAAAGAGAAACAATTTTGTGCATTTCGAAATATTCTTTTTTTCTCATTTCTCGAAACATTTTTTCCACCCTGAAGGCGGCACATGCAAAACATGGTTCTTGATGGTTTCAACAGCTTCTTGAGGTGGCATTTTTTGCTTCGCCGCTAATTTACCTAGAAATCTTTTATGTGATTTGGGCTAACCATTGATACAAATCACTTTGGCCAATGAGATGTTAAACTTCTTTTTAAACAACAAGGATATACTGGTGATGAATACTCTCCTGGACACGTCTAGATCAACTTTTGGTAAGATTATCTATTTTCTCCTGTAATATTGGTTCTGATGAATGAATGAATAATCGTGTTATTATCAACGAAGTTGACCGTAGATGTACGCAAAGCGCTTATTTTAATTTGTGCAGAAATACTATTTCTTCGTGCAAAGGATTTACCGTGTATCGATTTATGTGAAATTAATATTTTTATTTAATTTAAGTGCTCAACGCGATCTTATTCAATTAAGTAGAACATTTTGCCGAATCTTTAACAACATAGTAGCAGATGGTAACCCTCCAGTTAGTAATTTTGCAGTAGTAAACTGTGATTATTCTGTGATTCGATGCGAGGCGCGCCATTGCGATAATCGCATCTTCTAAATTTTTATCAAGCAGTAAAGATGTGAATTTTCTGAAGTCGATCTTGCTTTGTCTTGCATCATTGGAAGTGTTACAGTTAGAACACCGTTGCTGTCCTATAGTTAAATTTAAAAACGATAAATTCGCGGATATTCAAGATAATGGATGGATTGTATATTATATGTCTTTAAATATTGCGTGGAACACCAAGTATCACTTCTGTGGAATAATATCGCAGAGATACGGCAAGCAACTATGTTTAGTTATATTTGCTACGTTGTACAAGATAAGATTTTTTCATCTGCAGCCGAGTTGGGTCACTTTAAAGAAGCATATGAACAGTATGTACAGTACGTACAACGTGAGTCTAAAGAAACAATAGATGCGTATCCTATTTTACCAGACAATCTAGCTAACAATGGGAAATTGGAAAAAATTGAAAAAAACAAACCAGGTAAGTTACAGTGCACGATACCAGAAAATTATTACGCCTCAACAGCTGGTGCACTGTGGCTGCGGAGATGCTTACATTGCTTCGACTTCCTCGTACATTTCTGTCCATCGCGTCGTATCTAACGTTTATAGAAAAAGCGATAATTTTTTAATTATTTCCCCGACAATGGTCCAAACATGTTAACTCAAAAATAGAGTACTTATTGTATTATAGCAATTGCACAGCGGTTTCGTCTAAGAGACTTAAAATTTGAGAAGCAACATGTACGTGACGGGTATTGTCCCGTTCGAAAATTACATCCGTCATGCACCAAAGATATGGAACGGTGTGATCGCGAAACACGCGGCTAATCGATTTTTAATGCAGATAGGTCTCTACGTAGAAAACAAAGTCTAGATTCTTCACCATAGATGACAGAATTCTGTTGTCTTTAGTGTTGCGCTGAATGATCCAATTGTATTCTATAGGATTAGCAGAAGCTATGTCCACCAAAATACTCTTCTGGTACTGGTAGCTCCACCTATTAAAGCTAAAGGTCGTAGCGGTCGCATACAATGTTTCATCGAAGAACGTCCAGTTTCAGAGAGTGATGAATGTTGAATGATAAGCATTATTAACATTAGTGAAAATTAACTATTTAAATTGAATGTCTTAATTTAATATTTTTTTTTTGGGGGGACTTGTCCAGACAAAAACAATGTTGGTATTACCAGAAGAACAGAACAAACCTCATTAAAACTAAAAACGTAGGATCAGAAAATGCTGAAAGAACTTCAACGCTTTGAGAAATATATTATTTTAAATAAGATAAACATAAGGATGGCGTACAAACAATACATTGCATTTTTATGTTTGACGTAATATTGCGGTAAACCTTAAGTATATTTTTTAGATAACGATATAACACGTATTGCGCATGTAGGTCACGAATTAAAATATGGAAACTTGCCTTTCTTTTCCTTGACATTGAGATCATTTTGCGAAACAGGCTGAAAATCAAGTTTGGTGTTACCTGGACGTACATAAATAAAATTGTATATTTTATTTATGTATGTACAAATAATAAAAGATTTCTTTGGTGCATGAAATTAATGGAGTGTGTGATTGGTACGAGGGCTGTTCTTTTTTCGCTGAGCCTAATAAATTTATTAACAAAACACGTTTACTTGTAATTTTCCAAAGTACTCCCTTCCACAGTCAATGCATTTTTGGGTCAGCGAGAAGGAAACAGCCGTCGTATCTTTTCTAGTTTGTCGTACTTACGAATATTTCAATTTAGATTGGTCAAAAATGTTTATCTTTGGAGTTTTTGAATATTGAACTAATTATGGTACTTTTATCGCAAGATTGTTTGTTTAAAAAGTTAAGTTATTCTAATTAAAATTAACCAAAAAAATTTACTGGATATCTCAGAAAAGCGCAAAACAAGAAAAATATAGCAAAAGTTGATGGTTACAGCGAAGCGACGGGTTCCTCATTATCCAGAAATTTCAACTGTTCTGAAATAAAATATTAGCCAGTGATTTGTTAAAAATCTTCTAAGGGAATTCATCCTTGCGTAAAACCCTTGAATGTTTTTTAAAATTTTTCCATCTTCTTAATCTTTACGCTACAGTTGGTATATTGGACATCTAAGCAATAGCAACCAGCTGTATACAAACATTTCATTACATCTTTTGAAAAAGCACATTATCCCGGTGCTTCAGCTTCAGCTTTAGCTCAGAAGTAAGAAATCGTTTAATGCAAGTATCTGGCCACCGCATCGCTGGACTACATGGAGGTCCTACAGGATTATTTTTTTTGCCGAGTCAACTTAAAGCTCACGGTATACGAGGGAATTGAAATTAACAAATCTATTTTAAGTGTATTCATAGTTCACTATCAAATAAATAATCAACACCACATTTGGAAAGGTTTCCTACTTCTCATGGAAAGTTACTGAAGAAAGAATGGACATGCCCATTTCGTATGTTGGGCCCTCTAGTTTGAACACGGAATTCTTATAGCACTTGCAACTGCCATTCCCAGTAGAATTGCAGAATCCTTCAAAGAAAAGCCGATGTCTTCTTATTTTACATATACGATTTAATAGTGGTTGGTTTATTCCTTTTTGAAGGTAGGAAAGAAACGAATTACCATGAAATAAAAATTCTTCTTTACGGAGAATGCTTTGATAAAATTATTAGATAAGGTGGTTATTATTAAGGATGCCGCTTATTAGTAAGAATAATCATCAAGATTATGCAGCTGTTAAACGTTGGCCGTTGGGACAGAGAATTTCTTGAAGAAGTCGTATTGATTGATCGATGGCTAAGAGTTATGGAGTTAGAGGATTTCAAAAGCTGGTATTTTGAAAATCCCGCATGAGTATTTGAGTATGACAAAAATTAGCACAAGAAGGGTCCTAAAATTGCTTCAGCTGGTTCAGAAGGAACAACGTGCGAAATTTAGCCGAAATTTTATCGAGCTGTAAATAGCCGACGACAAAACCATTAACCAAACAATGACTGCGGAATCAATGGTTCTATATTAATAATGAAGATGAATCAATGGTTCTATACGACGATCTTTTGTCTAAAAGATGGAATAGTATCAGGAAGCCGAACCCCTCTTTAAGAAGGACAAGGTGACAAAAAGTACAAAAAGAGTAATGGCTAAAATTTTTTGGAATAGTGAGGTCAACACGCAATACATTATTCAGACTTGCCATCAACGAAGCAAGCTGGAATGAGATGTTTGGCGCTTGCACGACAAAGCTCCTGTCCATACAGCTGCAACTTCGAAGGCTGCGTCAGCCCCAAGCTTGCTCCAAGCGACTAC
>LR736870.1:4658746-4735159 GCA_902654985.2 Oryctes borbonicus
GCAACTTCGAAGGCTGCGTCAGCCCCAAGCTTGCTCCAAGCGACTACATCTTATTTTCAAGATTAAAGCTCAGAGGGAGAGATCTATAAAGCAGTTTTAAAGCATTTTGAAGGTCAAGCAGTCATCATAGTATTATAGTGGTATTAATTAATCGAAGTGTGTTGAAACAAGAGATTAGATTGTAAAATAATAAAGAGACTTTTCTACTACACCTTCTCTTTCTACGCTTAGGTTTAGAATACGAGAACCGCACCTCGTGAAACAGAAAAAATATCCACAACGATATCTAGAAAGCAAGACAAGCAGACTTGGTTAAAATCGAACTTCTTTATCGGATTCGTACCAATGAAGGTATCATGTAATTGATGATGTGGGCAAAAATAACGGTAAAGCAGTTTTGCCACCGCACCATCGTGAATACGCCAATAAAGCTTCAAATGAAGAATGATACAGCAACGATTCAAAATGTTACAGCTGCCAATTGTAAAAAAAAAATGTGTTTGGACGTGTAATTAAGGCAGAACAAAGAATATTTGAATTAGATCGTCCAATTGATTAGGTTCTCGAACCTTGTGTGCAAGGGTAGAAGACGAAGGAAAAGATGATTTTATTTACGCGTTGCATTGCTGCGACGCAACAAATAAATCGCCTACTTGTTCCTTTATCTCGTTCGGATAGTTCGCATATCGAACACGCTAAATATGCCGCCGTACATAACGTACTACACGAAACGCAGAATTCTGCCGCCTGGTCTATGCGAGCTATGCGAGAGTATTTGAAAATACGCGGCGATTTTTTCCACATAATAATACATCTCGGGCAGGTATTTATCTCCGGGCGTGTAAACACATGAAATACACGACGGAACAGCGGTATTATCGGGGCTATTATACAGGTTTTCATAGCGGAAAAATACGCTTCTGGTGTATCGGAATCCGTAATATGCCGCGACTCATTTGTAAGAGATGTCGGAGACGCGGTCCTTTTCCTTTTTTCAAAGCGCTGGTCGCCTTCCTTTGGATGAGGAAAAGATGATGCATACGATCGGGAGCGGTTGGTATTGCGATAATCGACCGTTGCTATGTTCACGTCGCTTATCGAACAAGGCAACGTCGATAAAATTGTCAGGTTTGACAAAAACATAATTCGAGAACAAGTTAATTTTAATAATTGTTTTATTGTTGGAGATATTAAAACAAAACGTCACGGTACACGTTGGTAACGTTTTTTTTTTAGGGAATTTTAAGTTATACGTGAAGATAGATGTAGAATATCAAGTTACGATCAGCGTTGCTACCTCTTTTTAACGAAATTTGTTTGTACCTTATTACTATTAGATGATATTGAGGCTTATCCGAATTGTATAATTCTAGTTAAATGGATTTCTTAGCAATAATTTTAATAACCTTCAATAAATCCGCAATACTGTTGAAAGGCCCTTAAGTAACGAGGTTCCTTTATTAATTGTTGACCTTTTAAAAGCAGGTAGCACCAAAATAGAATTTCCAGAATACGTAATTAATGTAAATCTTTAAAATGCATTCACCATGAAACATATTTCTTAATAACAAAATAAACGATTTTGAGCTGTACAAATATTTAATAATGCATTGACAAATTTTCTTCACAAATTATAAAATCGCACATGGAACTCAGTATTATGCAATTCGATTTCTGCTTAGGAATAACTCTTAGAAATTATTTTCAAGGCTCCAAATCTCATGTTAGCCTATGTAAGCCCGGCGTTAGAAACCCCCAACTTATTTTTCGGATAAATTTATTTTTTAATGTTTCTTCTTGAGGTAAACCAGAACATAAGCATATTTCGATAGCCAAAAAGTTTGTGCCCCTCGGCATTTAAATAACCAAATAAATCCAGCAGGAAATAATACACCAAATTATTGCGGCTTCCAAAAGAATTAGTTTTTAGTCTAACAAGGCTCTATGTGCAATAATTTATTAATTTTTAAATTTCGAGAGACCTCTAAATAATAAAATATCGTTATTATAGTGAAAACTTATTAAAAAAAAAAACAGCAGATTGAATCCCCAAGGCGATTGGATAACGCAGGGGGAAATTGATTAAAAGGCAATATTTTAGAAAATATCTTAAAAAAATTGATGCCTGGAATATAATTGTACCCCATCTGGGTTTATGAAGGTTAAGGTCTATAATAATTTAATTTATATTGAATGAAGCAATTTTCAATATCAAATGGTTTATTTTAAAGATGGCTATCGATTTCGACTAAAAATTCCACCCTGAGGCTAAAAGTCATTGGAGTCGTTGAAAACACAGTGTGTGATCTAGTCAATTGTCACTTTTCCTCCCTCCTCTATTAAATTTTGAACAAAACTTTCAACATTTTCCTCCCAATCATTTCATTCTAATCATAATTTTTTAATTGCTAGCTTATAATTTTTTTTTATATCAATGACGATAATGAGATCAGTGTTTTTCAACGACTTTAGTGATATATTTCGCCTAGGGATGACATTTTTTTATTCCGCCTTTAAAATAAACCATTTCTTTGTATTGTTAATTTACGTTATTTCTTTTTGGGAAGATAAAAGTTATATTCGTTATCTAAAACTACCCCAACCAAGCATACTTCAAGGTATAATGTTAGCACCAATATCGTTCACAACATTTATAATTAATTATCAAATACAAAATAAATAATACTCTTGCTGTGCGAGCTGTAGACACTTAAAACTACCACAACCAAGCATTCCTCAATGTATGATGTTAGGACCAATATCGTTCACAATTTTTATAATCAATTTTCACATACAAAAAAATAGTATTCTTAGAAGTATAGTTTGAAGAGAAGAATATTTGGTCCTCCGTTGCTCTCTAGTATCTGACTTTTTTAATAAATACAGTGGTTTATGTTTGGAATCATTTATACTAGCGAAAAAATAAATTTTAGAGAAATTAGGTAAATTCGGTAAGTAGATGAAGAAGTTACACTAGATGGTCGGCGACGGTGGATGTGACTTATACATGTTTTATATGATATTTTGCAAATTAGCACCAGATATTTACATATATAGAACTCCCACAAGGAGATTCTATATTAAAATAGCAAACAATATAATTCTAATTCTTTCAACTCTTGAAGATGAGAAGACCTTCTAATGGATGGAAATAAATAACATAAAGGATACAATGTTAACACTTTCTAAACTTAAGCACTATAACTCCGAGTATTTTAAGTCCAGAAGCTGGTGATCACGAATATCTATTGAAAATTTGATTTTTTCTTAAAACCATCGAGCTTGCAGTGTTCCATACATTGATACGTGATTAAACCTACCGCATTCATTTAATTCTTTATACAAGCGATGATATTTAATATTATTTCAAACAAATTTTGTTCGGCAACATATTTGCATAAACATAGATCAAGTAAATATTTAAATATCAGCCAGTTCTGTGTAGGAATGTTTCACATACATGGAACTAAAACTGTTATCATCGAAACGTTATGGTTAGTTAAATCCCAAGAGCAAGCCACTGAATGAACCGCAACTTCCGAAAAGAAACATGCAGAATCGTATACGTGCACTAGAAAATATTTTAACATTCAGATTTTATTATTATTCAATAAGTTCTTCGAATGAAGAATATGACCGTCGATAAATAATTGTTTTTAAGCCAATGCAAGATTTTCGGCCGGAAAAACTTGACGTAAAATTGGTAAATCAATCTTAAATGAATTTAAGTTGAAAATTCCAACGTTTTTAATGGAAAAAACATAGGACGCTATAACTTTCGCGCACTTTTCCCGTCGAAGACACCATTTTGCTGCGAACATAATCGCTGATAAGGTGCAGATAACAGAAAGTATCATCGCCGTCGATATGTGTACGGAAAATGCCGATTTTAATGGTAAAAATCCCATTTTGTGTACATATACAGAGCCATCTTGATATTTGTTCGCATAAATCGGATTACTTTTCGAAAAGTATTTTAGATGTGGGTCAATTAGAGATTGTTGCGATGCTTCGCCGAAGATTCGAAGAACATTCTCGCCATGTGCTTGGATGATTTCGTCGTTTTTAAGTCGTTGAGTTGGGCGTAAGTAATAAGACCACGTGTAATTTTTAGTGAATTCGAATTTATTCTCTTCTCGAATTTTGGTGTTAATTGGAAGAAAATATGGGAACTTACCAAGTTTTAGAATTGATGCGTATCTTCCGTTTTCGAAGAAACTCTTGGGATGAATCGAATGGGTTGCGATCACGTTGATGTGTATTTAATAAATAAAAACAAGCGCACAATTAATTAACGCAAAGTATTTCTTCTAGTGAAATTGTTTGAATTCGTACGAAATAATTCTACAATCACAATTAATTTATTTATTTATTAACTTAACGAGAAAAATAAGGGTTACGGTTCTCACACAAACATCTCAGGAAAAAATCGTCATGAATCACATTTTTATCAATCACTTTCTTCTTTCTTTTCCGACAAATTCTCGGATTTTCGGTTTTAATGAAAAGAAAAAGATGGTTTTTCTGACACTATTCCATCTATATTACTGTACAAACTTTCAACGATCTCGTATAGGTAGTTTGTCCGCGATATTGGATCGAGTGTGCCTTGCGGGAACCACAGCGTTCTCCGATCGTACAGCACATATCAAGCCGCGCCGAACGTCGGGCCTAGACTGAATCGTGAAAATAGTGCCGGCCGCTAGTCCGGAGTGGTGTAGCGTGGACGTTGATTCGTTAGGTGCAGGTCTGCCTCCACAAAGGACATCGCCGAGGTCCCCACCTCCAAAAACTACTTCATTTAGCAATCGCAACAACCGTGCGAGTGCTTCGGCGTGTATGTGTGCGTTGAATGTGCCTGTTGCTTGCTCCCTTACTCACGCCGTATTATACGCATTTATTCTACTGTGTGTACTAGAGGTACATAACGTCGTATGACTGTGGGCGATCCGTGGGAGTTTTTGGGAAGATTGTATTCGAAAGGGTTCTACTCAAAAGCGGTAGCTAAACGTGAAGATATGATAAGACGATTTAATGTGAAGATAATAAAGTAAACGTAGGGAAAATAAGAGGATTAATTTTATTAAGTAAACAAGTAGATTGAGCTATTACCAGTCTAAATAATAATATGGAATTAGGAAAATTGCAGATTTAGTCAAACTTGTGACTATATTGTGTATTTATGTTTGTGTGTGTATGAAATCCCCCAATTCTATGAATGTTCCATGTCTTTTTCGATTTAATTTAATTTTTAGATGGAATATCCTCGCCAACTCCTCTTTCTTGTACTTCGGTTCAATTTTCCCTTTCTTTACTTCTAAATTATTTCTAACTTCTTTTAATGTTGATTTATATAATTAAAATACTTTTAATATTTGTTTTTGAATTAATCAGAATAAGTAAATTTGTGTAAAATTTGTTTTCTAATTTTGATTAATTTTGGCACCAATTCTTTTAATTTAATTGATATTTACATGCCTTTTATGTGCTCTACTATGTGTCCTACACAATCTCCTAAATCACATTGACTTGAGAGAGCCATGTTATTTTTTTTTAAATTATCTTTTACGTAACAAATTTTGCAAACCGCCCATTCCAATCTTGTTTCTAAATGTTTCGTCGTAATAGTTAGGGAGCTGGCGGCAATTGGTATTACGGTGTTATAAAAACATTAGAATGTTCGTCGCCACTTATAATCATTTTATAAAGAAAGAAGCCCTGATTGATTCATCAACGCAGAGCCGAAACTATTGAAATTGCAAACACGAAATGTGGTTACTTGGTTCCTTTAGCGTGTAGACGCGTAATAATTTTTTGGAAATTTAACCCTTATGAGGGTGCCAAGTAGGGGAGAGTTTCGTAATTTTTTTATTAAGAAAAATTAAATTTGCTACTTAGGCTTTTGATTAGAAACAAATGAATACTATCGAATTTCGGAACTTGCTCGTGCAAGATTGTCCACCCTCAATTTATCCTCTTAAGAATTGGTTTTCGAAGCCCTTTAAAGGATGAATTTCTAGAACGTGGCTAAAACACGAAAGTAATCTGCGTTTCTTAAAAGTTTATTCCATGAACTTCAACTAGCAAAATTTTGATGAAGATAACACGTTGTAATCCGTACATAACCTGTATCAGGAAATTCTTTGCTAGTGAACCCTTCCAAAGATCAGGATTCGAATTGTCTACCTTTTTGATTTCTACGCTTTCTGTGATTATTAAAATCACTAGGTTAAAGGCAGATATGATGAGATGATTTAGTTTCTTTTTTTCGGAACAATTGCAGCTTTCAAAAACAACACTATTTAGACGGCGGAAGTAAGGTTTTTTGCATTTTTTAATGTAATTTTAATAATCAACGCGAAAAGGTGCAGCAGGAACAATGTCTGCCACTTGCCATTAATTTACTTTTGGAGTTGTGCTAATTTAATACAACAACAAGGCAGACGCGATTATATTCTTTACGACACCATTTTTCACCATCTTTCAGAAACTCTCATATGATATATTGAAGCAATATGTTAAAGG
Organism: Oryctes borbonicus; assembly: GCA_902654985.2. NCBI lineage: Eukaryota > Metazoa > Arthropoda > Insecta > Coleoptera > Scarabaeidae > Oryctes > Oryctes borbonicus. The sequence continues at coordinate 4,665,272 of LR736870.1, forward strand.
CAGAAACTGCGAAAATATCGTTTATTTTATTCAGCGTCTGCAAGACGATGAAATTATTTAATAATTACTGCCAAAAGCTCCTTAACTGTAAGGATAATTATCTGCTATGAAACTTGTCAAATCTTAAATATTGGTATTAAATTATCCTTCGGTTTTCCCATTTTTCATGTCTATTTTCCAGAAGTAAAGCTTCTCATTTTGAAAAAGTAAAATAATCACAATTACTCTAGCGTTTAAGGCGGTAAATCTCTTTTTCTAGGTTTAATTCAATATAATTCCTTTCTCTTTGTCCATTTCTTAAAGCAATAAATAAATTTTCAGTAAACTTACTAATTTTTCAGGTTAATTGTTCGTTGTTGATGGCTTATTTGATACAGGCAATAGTTTGCCCGTGGAACTGTGTAGTTTACAGTTCTGTTTTGAGCCTTATTTACTAATATTTGTGATATCAATTTGTCCTTTGAATTACCACAAGGCGATAGCAAATTTACAGTATTTATATATTTTCTCTTGTCCTGAGAACATTGACGCGATTAATTGTACAATACAAACTGGATAAACTTTTATCACTGATTTGTTTCTGTATCGACTTTTAGCTGTTTTAGATGTTTTAGATGTTTTTAAAAAAGGCCTTTTTTAAAAATAGCTCAAATTTCTCGAATGCTTGCCCATTTTCTTTGGACGAACTTCAAGCACAAATACAAAGAAAACAATCACATGGGGTTCTTCTTAATTCTTTATTATCACTATTTCTTTATAGGGCTTTTCACCTCTTTATACCCACTTGTCAATAAAAATCATGCAAAAAGATAATATTGTATTTCTATTTTATTCAAGAATATCATAAACTTCGTCTAAGGACCTCTTTTTAAGGAAAATATTAGGCGATAATTCCTTAGCGAAGAAAGCGGTGCGGTGCGGGCTTCCCGGATTTAGATTGAGACTTAGTATTTAATTGAGAGATGGGATTTGCGGGGAAATCCTGTTTATGCTTTGAGTCTTGTGTTCGTTTAGATTCAGGTTATTATTGAGAAACCAACATCGGGTATCGGCTGCGATACGCCTCACATCATGAAGGAGTTGGTCAACGTTTTCATTGCTGGTGGTGATGGGATCCAGGAAAAGTGCAGGTTTAAAGTGAATTTTGTAAGTTAGCTATTTTAATGGCATTCGTAAAAATGAAGAAAAGACGGGCGCAAGCGTAAATCTCTGGACAACACATAAATCTCGCTTGGGAATAAGCTGTTTACACTCTTGCCTAATTTAACAAAGAAATTTTCAATTTTTTTATTGAATCCATCGCATCCCCTATTGTTTTTCAACTTTTTCACATCTCCATAATAACATTTTTAATTAAAAAATTCACATCGGACATCCTAGAAACCCCAAACAACCGCATTCTTCTCCATTATTTGACCGGCTCTCACGCATACATCGCATTTCTTGTACGGCAAGGCGAACCAACACGTACACGTATACAGGTCCGATGATTTAATTTGTGATAAATAAAAAAGTCGTGATCCAATCGTCCGTTCGGTATAATTACACTGGCAAATGAACAATGTGTACATTCTACTCGGCGTGATTCTTAATTGCATTTTAACTACGAAGACTCTATCGCCTAGCCTTTTGTTCTGGCGATCTCTAGAGAGCCTCTGTTTCCGTTAAGGTCCTGACGAGCAGCAAGAATCTAATTCGGCAGTGTTGGCGTTTCGTTTCGGGTTCGGTCCTCGTCAGTCGGTCAGTCATCGTTTCGTATATAATAGACCATCGCTACATTAAAGTACAGCTATTAGAAAAGACACACCGAAAACAAGGTTAGCGCTGATTAAACAAACAAAACGAATTAGGCGGACGTGCGAACACGATAGCCTGTTGTTTCTTCCATTGCCGTTGACGGTGCCGCACTGTTGTTATTGCTGCGTTGTTTATTGTTATTGTTTCCTCGTCGTTTTTTATGCTTGTATAAGCACCAGATGTAGATAAATATGTTCTGTATTAAGTATATTATCGCACGTTGGTTACCTATAGCGTTTTTAATACCTTGGAAGCGATATTGACATACATTTTGAAGTTCGTGCGATGACTGGGGCTTTATTTCTGTAATTTGTTCACCAATGTGCTCGGTTTTCTCATGAGTGCAGACGATCCTTCAGTTACGTAGTTATGGAAAAGTGCATGTGTGCATCTTTTCACCTTATGCACTTTTTACAAAAAAAAACTAAAAATTACCTACTCTGGCTATATGAAACCCGACAGATCTATTTAATTTGAGCGCTCATTTGACACCGACTCCGCACTTCTCCTTTTCGATCTTCTGAATATTTCGATTTGCAAAACATGCATCATCATTTATCGCATCGTCTCCTTCGGGGAATCAGAGAATTCGTGAGCCTTTCCTTTGCTCTATTATAGGTAGTTTTTTTAGTGTTGAGCTTCGAACCTTGAACACTGCTTTTCCGACTTTGTGGCTTATTCTGATCTTCACTGCTACATTTTCCGGTTGTCGGGAGACGTCCTAAACCTAATTGAAGGTTGGGAATTTTTTTTATCTTATTATACTTGGATATTAAACTGGTTAGTACTGCTGCTGAAGAAGCTATCCTTCCTCTATTTGACACCGTTCTTTTCGTCTGTGAAGATGGAGAAATTTCGAAGTGAGTTATGAGGTTCTGAATTATTTGTGTCTGGTCTTGAGCTAGATCTGGCTTCTGCTTCTTCAACTTCAACTTCGCTGATTTGAAACATATCATTGTTGATTTTAATTGCTTTTTTAATTTATTTTTTTTTTCATGTGTAGGCGGTTTGTAGTTCTTCCCGAATTTACTTTCGGCTAATGCTTCATGCTTAGCAGCGATATATTCCCCTATTACAAGGATAGAAGCCTGTGTGGCGAGTGTGGGGGCAGGCACCCAATAGTTACATGATTTTCTCGAGTCAGCTCACTAGCCTCCAAGTTTCTCATATGAGAATAATGGCCGTCTAAAGCTAACATAATAGGAGATTCCTCGAAAGGTTTAGTATGTCTGATGAAATCAGTCTGAGAACAAAGAGCCCTGAATCCAGCTCGAAGGATGACTTTTTTATGGACTCGACAGGTGCTCCTCTCATTAGAGTGTCGGTCATGTTTCTGTGCGAAAATATCATTACATGGAGGAACAAACGTACCTTCAGCGCTCATAGCGTCATGGAACCTCTCTCAGCAGTTGCGAGGGCTCTTATCTGCGGTTTGCCCTTCAACTTTCTTACTTGAGGAATTTTGCTTTTAATTAGTAATAGTCCGGTTTCGTCTACATTGTAAACGCGATCAGCAGCGTATTTTTTTCTTTCTATATTTCGATATGCTGCTTCCAGAATATCGAAAAATTTGTGTTCGCCCAATTTCCTCTTTTTCGCCACATGGATGCTTTATTTCATTTCGTACAACCTGCTGATAAGCTAGTCTCTTTACATCACGTCGGTTAAACGGAAATATTTGCTTTCCATAAGGAACAAACATTGAACCAATTATTCTGCAAGGTAAGCTGGAAACACTGATTTTCGTCCCATTTTTTTCTTTTTTACTTCCATGACACAGGTCATCGTCTATATCACAACAACATATATAAATTCGCATCTGCAAATCGATATACACCGCCTAACCTCCAAGAAGGAAGAAACGTTGCCCATTGGCAATTTTTTGAACGCGTCGTCTAGGTGAAATAGTAAAGCGAGCTAATAATTCCTTTCGCATGTTGAAATACACTTCTTCACTAACAGTATCCTGGTACTATTACACTAATACATAGTAATGTGGATTGTTTGGGCTATCGTTACCTGGATTCCTAAAAAAATTAAAAGTGATGTGCGAATCTAAAAAACATTTAAGGGTAGATCTAATATTTGTAGAAGCACCTGTATGCGTGCCGAGACTGAAACACACAGAAAGAAATAATTTTATAATGCTCATAGCCTAAGGAATTCGTACAAACCAATATAACAGGAGCCTACTTATTATCTATTATACAGTATAATTTCGTAAATAATGTCCTTTGTGATTGAAAGAAAAACGAGATCTAGAGATAACGTAACGATAAACCTAATACAAATACGCTAATGATAATGTGAATAAAAACTTAGGCATAAATTGTCTACTTCTTTTCCTGGCGGGCGCGATAATATTCATGCGCTGGAATTCATGCTGGAATATTTAATGACGATCGCGGCAACTATTATTATTAAGGAAAACAGTTAGAGACCGTTAAGTATTCGAAAAGTTTCGGTTTTGAAACGATAACTTACAACTAGTTTGTGTATCGGGTGAAGAGAAGAGAGCTCGGTTCTTCCGGGTGTAACCTCAAAAATTTTAATGTTACGTTATCCGTTTTAGCTGTTTTTTTTTTGTTGGTGTAGTGTAGGTACTTGCTCTGCAAAATCTATCAAATCCGGCCAATTAGATTAACTGTTAAAACGATGTTGGTAAAGTAGATTATTGAAATGTAATTTTGTTCAACAGATTAGAGTAATTATTTAGAAAAAAAGGTGTTGCTTCGACGAAATGGTAGCTTGGGACAAAATATACGTATGTTAACTGCTTAGTTTTTATTTATACACGTTAGGGATGAGTTATTGTATTTACTGTTAATATTTTCTTGCAGAAAAGCACTTAGGTTGAACGAATCGACATCGATAGTGGAAATTCACGTAAAACTAAAAGAATAGAATAGAAGGTATTGTGATGTATGAAAAAGAAAAGGAAAAATTAACTGGGAATAAGTGTAAAATGGGTCCTCTCAAAGATACAATATACAAAGGTTTTTCTCAAGTCTCAATTAATAAGTAAGAATCGGAATAATCGATGAATCGTCAGCTGAAATTTAATCCGTTAGCTTCCATAATCCAGACAAGAATCGCGTGATTTTAGTGCTTCATTGCTTTAGGTTGAGTATGAGTGATACTTCTTTTTGTTGCGTAATTTTTAACGTAATTTTCAAATGGCTTCGTTTCCGTTCGAACTGCAAAAATTGATCAAACGGCTAAAGGTATTTTAGATAGCCTCGTGTGCTTACTTCACAGTTTGGCCAAATTTTTGTTTTTTTTTACGAAGTACGCTGGATACGGCAAGCATATTTTCAGACAAATACTTTTTCGGAGATAAAAATGAGTCATATCAGAGGATTGTCTCAAATAGAGATGGAGGAGATTATAAATTACCCTCATTTTTTCGTTAATGACGATGTGGACTCAAACGTGATCGATGTTGCGGAACTTCGGAACGGAGACCTCTACCTACAGTGATTTAAGAAGAGCTGAAAAATATAAAAGTGATCTCACTAGCGCTTAGCAGAACAAAAGCCCGGCGTTTTAAGGATTTTTTTGATGATTCAATCATGGAATTGATTCCGACAAAAAGTTTGCATTATTAACTAAAAGACGTCACTGGATTCTTTGCTAACCGCTCTAGATTTTAAGATCCAACAGAGATATACCAATCCTTCGTCTTACTTAAACCAGTTTTAGTGATTAAACACTTGGTGTTTATTGAAAGAGAAAACAAAGATAAAGAAGATTTTGAAATTCCTCTGTCGAATATTTTGAGCATTTCCCCCACACCAATTGCCACGAATCTTTTTTGTGCTTGGATCAAATTATGCGGAATCAATCAGGAACAAACGTTCACATCTAAATGTTCATGCAAAATCCAATGCAATGTGCCCATGGATATCTCTATCTCATGGTAAGTCACATGTCGATCTGAATTAATAATGTTGACCACAACATCGGTGCTTTTTGGAACAAGAACCTGACTGACAGAAGCACGATTATGTTGAAATTCCTCGAACCGGTTGTAAATAGCCTCTTGTAATGGTGCTTCTTCGTTGACAAAAGTTAAACGAAACGGCTCAAGGAAACGTTGTTGTGTTAGACATTTGCTAAAAATCGTGAAGAATCATCCGACGGGAACCAAACGAATTCTACTTCGATAGAGGTCGATAACATCTGAACGATACTGTACATTTAATTAATATTGATTTTAAAAGCGCATAACAACCTACCGCACCTGAATCGGTCCGGCGTAAAATATGTTTCCCATGTGTTCTGTGTGCTTTTATCTTGCAAAGCGAAACAAGATCGTAGAAGCAGTAAATTATCATATCATACGTGTTGTCCGTGCATACGTTTCTAGGCAACAAATCAAAAGTTTTTGCCACCGTATATAAATTGAACGCGTATTAGTGAATGTATGTAAACAGACGCAACGGCTACCAATAGGCAATGGTAGCATTATTAGGTGAGCCTTAGGTATAGAATAATTGAACAACGAGTTTGCGGTCTAATCGCTTGCTAGCTACAAGCAGTCATTTCTTATTTTCCATCTCTATAGCGTCTATAGGCGCAATTAAATAAGGTTGGTGCATGTTGTTTCGGTTAGCGAGATTTTTTTCTTGCAACTTCCAATGTTGTTGCTGCTCTAAACTGGCTAATAGACCTATTTAGAGGAAGTTTTTTCCCGAGTACAAAGACACGTGTTGCAAAGTGAGAATGCATCGAATCTAGAGCGTTATTAGATCGGTGAGAATGTTGTACCTCTACATATAATCTTGCATAATTAGACGACATTTTACAACCTATCCCCTAGCTTGCACGGCAATGTTTTAACTTGGATTCAGCAATTACAATGGAATAAAGCTCATCTGTAGAGATGACAAAGGCAAATATTGCTTTTTTGCAGCGACTCTCGGGGAAACCAGTAGGCAACAATAAGTCATTCTTATGGATGAGACGAATAAACACGAGTCTGTCTAGTCGCTGGAAAAAAATAATAATTTCACATGCCTTGGTCATTTCTACTCATCTGTTAAGAAACTTAGTTTTGGAAAGGAATATAACGTTGAAACTAAACGTGTTCCGGGTTTGAACCGTGTCATGTCGTTGGTTAAAATAAAACTCGACGTTTCGCCCACAATCGTATGTTGTATCGAATGTGCGTTGCGGTCGATTTTCGCCTCTGGCATGGTTCACATGCTGAGTTACCGTGATCAAGTGCTTCCCGCTCAGTTAGTTTCGCCTCTGGCGTGGTTCATACGTTGAGTTACCGTGTTAACTGTGGCCCATCACTCTCCTGAAGAAGCCCCATACGATTGTGGGCGAAACGTCGAGTTTTATTTTAACCAACGACATGACACGGTTCAAACCCGGAACACGTTTAGTTTCAACTGACTCTGGCCGTGGAAGCCTACGTTTTTAATATAACGTTATCATAAAGTATTCAACTTATTAAACGAACAACAAAAATCAATAAAATTGAATTTCTATTAAATATCTTGTATGTTCAACACTACTGCAAGTATTCAATATGATCTCTATTTTGGTGGTATAAAAGCATCAATCTTTCCTCCAAATTATCCCGGTTGGCGTTGAAACGATTATAATACATAGTCCGTAAGCGTTTTGTTTTCAAGATGCAGGTGATGGTCAACGGCAAAGTTTTCTGCCATTAATCTTCCCACCTTTTCCTAAAGTCTTCCTCCTATTCTCCTATTTGTAGTTTTCGCTAGCCACACCTTTTTCGTTTACGTATTTTGTTTAATACTTGCGGTCTTCCAGCAATGGTTGAATTTCTTCAGGTGTAATAAACATTCGTGAGCACCTTCGGGAATCACATTAATAAATTCTAACCAATCGATCATGATCCATTTCGAAATCAGCGTTTTAGTTTCGATAGTTATGTATATTGGCCCTCCTGGTTTTAAGCGTTGAAGAGATGACTTCAGAACGCCAATTTTATCGGTAATGTGTAAATTTGATGCCATGATGACATCAATATTTTCTTCGTTATTGAGACCAAAAGATTAAATTGGCTCCGCGTAGCATTTAAGGTCTTTATCGAGAGCTGCATGGCTTTTTCGCATTCTATCATTTCTGGCACGCCATCTACACCTTTGCTCCTACTCTACTTATAGCTCAAATAATACTTATACCCGCATCCTACATCTACTATTGTCACGTCCTTCGACGGCTCAGTGTTGTTCCCGCCATCTTGTTTCAAAAGCCCAATCTAACATGAACGGAATTCTAGTATTGTTCGTGGAACGTTAATTAGACTGCTTAAATTCCACCAGAAACCCTTGAAGGACTTAAAAGTTCTTTCTCGTCCATTGCGATAAAAAGTAGATTACTGACTGCGACTTCCTTTTCATTCCGTTAGTTAGAAGCCAACGTCGATACGCTAAAACTGGCTTGAATGCTGCGTTGTAGACGGTGATTTTTATTTTCTGGCGTAGTTCTTTCTCCCTTGCGAATGCGTTACGTAAGTGCATAATATAACTCAGTCGTATTTTCTATTCTTCTCCTTTTGCAGATTTTTATACGTTTATTTTGAGGTATTTAAGTCTCTAACTCCCGTTCGTCCAATTTAATTCTTTCTTTTACATTGTCTTTTACTTCTTTTCATATTTCTTTCTTGCAAACCTGTTTTCTATATTTTAAAATTTGTTTGACCCCCTCTTCATTTTTAGCATACGCTATTAAATCATCAACAAAGGCACATTTTGCTACTTCCATTACCTGCACGTTCTGCAAATTCTTTGAAGTCGTCGTCAAGTACTACATTCAAGAAGACAGGACCAAACGCTCAGAAATTCTTCTGTCTGCACGTTTTCCTTTCTTACATAACCTCCTCTGTTCTTGTAAATGGAGCTTTTAATTTTCAATTTTTTTCTGAAGAATTTCAAAATCTTGTCTATAACTGTAAGATACCTCGCGATATTAAAGAATAAGGTTCCTTTCCTGTTAGTGTCTCGCATAATCAGTCTATCTAAACCATCCGCATACATGCATGTCGAGATTTACCTAACAGTACAGCTTATAATTTCGTACGCAAGCACTAATTAAGTCGGGAACATCGGACTTGTGTGCTCACATAATTCATACCCTCGTACTAATTTTCTAGTAGTTATAAATTTAAATAAATTCAAAAACCCGCCTATCGTCTGGCATTGTGCTCGGACGCGCGGGCGCTAATTGAAGAACAAACAGGATCTATTTGCCGTTCCTTTCATGTTTAACGTCTTCATAAAATAATTATTGTCTCTTGTTGCCTTTTTCTTATTTCGAGAAAGTGAGGTAAAGAAGAACACAAAACCAAAGTATATTCGTTACTTACAGTTTGGATTGTACACATTCTTTGAGATATGCGGATGTGCTGATGTGTTGTACATTTTAAGACTTGGCGAAGATAATGGAAGCACTAACCCAACAATATTGCATGCGTTATATGTTATGCTCTGGTTTTTAAGGAAAGTTGGCTAGAAACAAGAGAATTTTAAATTGATTTACCCTTGCTTTGCCTATGCCAGTTGAATAATGATAAATTCTCATCTATTCTATTGATGAAGATTATTATCGCTAGACGACAATTGTTAACAATGTGCAGTAATAAGTAACCACAAACACTCTTTTCTTCTTTGCAATAACCAACTAACAGTACACATGCAATAATGTCATTGCCTCCGTGGAACAACCATCTCTTACAACTCTTACAACGTACTCTTCGCCGCGACAAATGCTCGTGTATAACCAAACTATACGTCCACGAACATCGAACATATGTTCTTACGGTTCATAAATTATTTTTTATTTGCTCTAAGCGCGTGCCTGCTACCGATGCACGTCCTATACAAAGCTCGATAGTACAATAGTCTCGATTCCGCTCCGTGATCGGGAAAAGAATATCGCCTACAAGATGCGGTCGTATTTGTAAGACGTACAGTCGTCCAACACGAACAGCGAGTCTGCTCGCAAAAGAAATCCGCTTCGGATTCGTTACGTTCCGCACAATCGTGAAGGGATACCTTCCGTTTCTTCCGCCGGCCGAAGATGTTACGTTATGTTGCATTTACGTAAATGTCGATTCCTTAAGGGATCGTAAGTTGAACTGACCAGCGGTCAATGGACGTATTTAGCACCCCCTTGTTTGCAATACGCCTCCAAATTGCTACAAATGTTTACGAGCTTGTGCTTTTTGTATTCAAGCGTATTATGTTGGAGGATATAATAGGAGAGATTTATCGTTAGATTAATGCTTTAGTGTAGTAGTAGCCTACGTTGTGTTTAAGCATGGTTTGTAGTGTACAAGGTTCAGGTTTTGTGGACTGAAGATATTTTTTTATATGGTTTAATTGGTGCAATATGGTATTAATTGGTGTGGATTGTTTCTTTGTTCTTAAGCTGAGAAAGAAACGATTGAGCCAATGTGAAACGTATTCAACGAGTTACAATGCATTTTAATTGTTCGGGGAAAAGTATTAAACATTTGGTGAATATTGCGAAGAATTACACAAACGCCCAGATATTTTTAATTTAAATGGTTACTTGATGTTATTTTATGAAATTTAGTGATTTACAACAACAACAAGAAGTCCGTGTCTGTCCTTAACCCAAAGGTGTTCTTCACCCCAATGCCAGAGATTGTTCAATTAAAATCAGAAAGCGTTCAATAAAAGCTTCAAAAAGTTTGGTGGAAGTAGAACATTGTTGACTTAATATTAACAAGATTTGCTCAAATGAACCTCGCATAAGTTCTTGAAAGAATGCCTTAATATGTTGAACTGACACTGAATGTTAGTATTTTCTAGGCATCGTGTTTGGATGATTCCGTAAAAAATTAATTTTATTTCAATCTGTACACTGTCCCCCACGTTTCGATGCCCGCAATTGACTATAAGACAAGATTTCAAGTTGCAAGAGTTGCTTTCGTTTTAGATAATCACTTAGCAGGTCCTTTCTTTAATCTTTAATAAGAATTTACCTGGTAGCAGATATTTGGAGCTATTAACGAGCGAGATAATACCTGCTTTGAGACAAATTAATCCTGACAACCTCTGGTTCTATTCTGCCCGGTCCATAATACTCATGACGAGCAATATTTTTTTTTTTAACTTCGACCATAAACAACTCCACAAAAATAATATAAATTAATCATAATTCACTTTACGAGTTCACATTGTACTAAAGAAACCCCATTAAAGTAGAAGTAAAGTCCTTCTTTAAGGTGTCTGTTCCATTTACCATTGATCCATAAGCGTTAAACATTCTCAAAATTCGGTTACGGAATCCCCAACGATGATTAAAAAAAAAAAAAAAATAACGAGAGGTGAGGGTGGTTGTTTGGATTAAATTTCACTTTCTTTCTTCGATAATCTTAGTAAAGCGATCCCGCCCGACGATACCAGACGAATGTAACGTACTTCGATACAATAAATAATAGGAGTAGCATACATGTAGGGGAAAAAAAGCTGCACGGACAATGCCCGCATAATAAGATTCGATGGAGGGCCTTATCCACGTGCCCTATTCTTCGTCGGACGGGATTTCTACGGGGCCGCGTCTCCTTTTCTTCAGATTACAATTCGCTAGATGCAACGGGCGAGTCTCTAGCGCTAAAAACGCAGACAAGAAGCACCACCGGTGTCTCCCGGCTTGCCGTCTGTGTGTCAAGGTTCGATGTTTACTTTACTACCGCCCGTGCGTATTGGGATTCCACCCCAACGATGATCGACCTTTTTTAACGGACAAAATGTCATGGATTTCGCGCGAAAGGTAAATTAGATGTAAAGGAAGCGGTTGGCAATGGTAATGGTGCAGAAATTTACAACAATAATATGTTTGTAAATGTAATATATTATAAAGTTAACTATGGAAAAACGTGTTATTTATTTACTTCTCTGCTCCCTTTTCTACCATGCTGTTGAATTGAGTTTGGCCTGGTTAGCCCATTAACAAGGTCCTTTCATTCCCTTATCCTCGTTTTCCTTTCTTTTTCTTTTTCTCCCATGGTGAAAATTTTCTTTGTTATTAGGCATAAGGAAGTATTACCAATAGAACTTTTCTTTTCCCTTTTTTTTAGATATTATGTTTATTCCATATAATTGTTTTACATGCTGTACTTAATTTCGATTATTTTTATATTTTGTCCTATCATTTGATTTTGATTTGCAAATCTGTTGGACAAGCAAAGTTTATTATTATTAATAATAATCCTCCTCCAACGCTTTTGCACTACGCCGAACACTACCTTTATTATTCAGTACTTTACCTATTTCCTCATCCCACGTTTCTCTTGGTCTACTTTCTTTCTTTCCTTTAGTTTACCACATCCTTTTGGTAATACGTACATCCTGCATTCTTACCATATTCTCTTATTTCTGTGTTTCTCATTGTATCCGCCATCGTCACTACCACTGCCTTCTTCTTGTTTATAAATGATTTCATAGATGCAAAGAACACCTTGTTAGCTACCATGTTTCTATTGTTAATTTCCATCTTCTTTACTGGTTGTATTTCGGGATCGTCCAGTTTTATATTTGATTCTGTGTTTTTTACCTTGACCATGACCATTATTTCCGTTTATCTCTTATTATCATACGCAGTGAAACGTCGCCAAAACGGATAACTGTGGGATAGAGACTATTGTTCGTTGTAGGGAGGTGTTCGCTATAAAAAGAGTTAACTAGGGCAAATGTTAAATAAATTTGCAATAATTTAAACAATTTTATGTGTTTAATGAAAACACATAAAATAATACATTTAATTTGAATTTTTTTTTACATTCTTTTTATGTGAAATATTGGTCAAGAGTTGTTTGTTTCTTATTTTTAAATTTCCTTTTTACAATTTCGGATTCTACATAGAACAACACTTGGCATACTTATTGAGTTTATATTAAATTATTAAATAAAATAAGGAGTGCCTCTAGGTCCAACACTAGCAGTTACTGAAACGTCTTCTTTAATATCACTACCATTTTCTAGATTAACTTGACAAGTATTTCTTTGGAATTGACGAAAATAAATCACCACTCTCAATATCTACGTAAGTCGACAACTCCGTATTTTTGGAAAGCCCTGAAAATGACAACTCGTCCTCCGCTTCACTTGCACCATTCCACTTATCAGAATCAGCTGTCTCCGGTTTCATACTTTTCCGAGCGACTGCCAAATAAATGAAAATAAATGGAAACACTTCTCTGTTAAGAAGTATCCTGGCATGTCTGCAGCAGTTTACTAGATCCGAACACATTACCGACACAACCTGACCCACACGGTAAATTTTCTTGTCTTGAGGTTACGAAGTACGAATAAACTTAGTTTTAGAATAGGTCAATTTTGTTTTCTTTAAATAAATTTTTTGTATGTGCCCCAAAATTGTAACTTAGGATTCTCTCCCATTGGTAGCATAAATAAATTAATACCATGCCGTTCTCATCCGTATTGTTTTCTAGTTTTTTTCCTTCTAACAATGGAACTAGCATTGTTAAATTTCCACCAAATATCAATTTCCAAGTCGTGCTAGAGTACGTGGCGTATAAATTGTAAAAGTCCAAAGAAAATTGGAACAAATTTTGTCAGTAGTTTAAACCAATAATTCTTTGAGGATCTCAAGCATTTATTTCAGCGCCACAAAACCAATTAAAAATACTGATTTGTCAACATAAAATAGGTATCAAGCTTTGGGCACAAAATTTTACTGAAACGACATGTGTAAATAATATCTTCTTAACTGTCTAACAGGACCAATAGTGATCCTGTATACCTCACTGAACTGCAAATGTCTAAAAGAAACTTTCTTATTCAGGCGAAATTTATTAACAAAATCAGCAAACAACTAGGTAGGAATAAGGGACGTCAACCGACGGCAAATCGATCAGACGGCGTATGGCAATAAGGTATAAACAATAATTTTATTGTTTATTATTATATTTTATTTTGAACCGTGAACAGTACGCAAAAATATTCTATGAATGAATGCAGTAGCATCGTTTTATGCATAAAAGGAGGAAATATCGTAGCCATTCTAAATTATTAAACTATTTTTTATAGACGCCACGAGAATGCGCAAACAAATTGTGTATTATCTATTGAGTTTCATATGATACGGTTCAGAAAAAGCGCCGGGCGATAGAGAACGAAACGTTGATATTTTGGCACGGTGTCAACCTGGAAACTTTGTTGAAAAGAAAAATCAGTGACAATGTCTAAAGCTCACTCAAAGAATAAATATTTCTTTTTTTAATAAAATGCGTTTTTGCCAGAAATGTTACAAGTATTTTTGAATATATACCGAGTGTACCATTATAATTGTTACACGGGAGTTTCTCGAAAAATATGAATCCTAAGAAAAGGTCCGTGAAAAAATCGTATTTACATTTCGCAAACTTTAACGAGAAATTCCAAGAATTCCACGCTTCTTAGTTACTTTATCTGTCATTTTCAACGCAGTTGCCAACTTAAAATTCCACCTCATTTCCTGTCATTCACTGCCCGTTAGTCGCGCGCTTTTTCTCGATTCCCCTTTACCTCTCGTAACAGCGGCAGTAATACCAACCGTTTCAGTTACGACATATTTAATTGTTTCGTACTAGGCTACCGCTGTAGCCATATCGAAGTCCGTGTACTACGTATGAGCCCGCGTATTATCCGTTCTATATACGCGCACGAATAATTTAGAGGAGATCAGATATCGACAATGTTTGACCATTTTTGTTTCTGAACATTGACATTATCGGAACGCAATAAATCAGCTCATTTATTTTAAATTAGCATGTTAATTAGATAGGAGAGTATATATATATATGTAAGAGCCCGAGCATGAGCTAGTTCTCCTTCTCTTGCTCTAGATTCTTATATCGATTGTTAATGTTAGGCTCGGACATTTGTTATTGTGAGAACAATTGTTTTAAAAATACGAAAAGTATTTCAATATTGTAACGATGGTCACATCCGTCTATATGTGTTGAAAATATTCAAAAAGCAAAGAGATATTCGATTCCACATTGTTGATATTCGAATAAGTATTCGATTTTTAAAAGCATTCAAGAATCGAGTACATCTTCAGTTCTTAAAAGCTCTTAATAGCTCTCTTCGGATCGAATTTCACTTCACTAACCATCGAATATCAACCATATTGCTAATATGGAGTCACAAATATTCCCAATGGCTACACCTAACATCATCAATCTGTATGCATTAATTTCGAGACATGGGACGAATGAATCGTAACAGAGATAGCGGCAAAGCTAGAGGGAGACGGCAAGAAATACGGTGGGAGCGTGTAGGATCCGGAGCCTTCATTAAAAAGCTACTCGCTGTGCGATGACGGTAGCTTACTGCGTTGAAACGATTTCGAAAATTTTATATCTCCGCTTACGGCATAAATTACGTCAATTTAATTGTTTAATTTTGGAATTCTAAAGGATTATACACGAATATTAAATGGTATTTTATAGGTTAGGTTAGGTATGTAGCTGCGTATAGATTGGCTCCCTTCTACGTTTGTGTGTGAATGTATATCCCGCGATGCGACTCACCCGCGCGCCATAATTCCATTCTTATCTTTATCGATCTTTCTTATGTTCGTTTTTATTTATTTGTTTGTCCGTTTGTTCTACCTGATTTTTTAACGTTCGTTTTCTTGTCGCGAGCTGCGCCATACACGGCTGTTAATTTCCCTCGTGTCGTCGAAGTTTTTGTTGATCTATGCGTGCGACCAACAAACACAGGGGACACATATTTCTTTGAAAGGAAGTAACGATGACTCAGTTTTAACTAAACTATAACTAGAATATGGAATTAGTTAGAAATACTTGATTTGATTAGAGGGAGTAAGGTGCATGGTAAATGGTTCCCATAAAGATGCTCCTTATCTGGTCTACAGTGCAACAGGTCACTAATAAATTGTTATTCAAAGTGGATACACATCGTGAGTTGGTTGATCTCCAAATTGACTGCTGCTTGCCACGCCATTTTTCTTGTAAAAAAGAATTTTTGTCTTATTGTCAGCTCGATTTAAGTTTATGCAATGCATGCAAAGTGCGTTCGTCCGCTGCAAGAGACACGGCGTTGTTTATAATAATAATGACGTAGGAACATATATGCATCAGAGAATCTAATTAAAGAACTACAAGGATCGACTAACTGCTTAATTAGCTGAAGAATTAATGAAAGTAATAATGAAATTAAATTACAATTAGTTACTATGTTTTTTCGTCATCATCTGTATTTATCTGACAATTAGTCACCTTTCACAAATGTTCACTGATGAGCCGTTACACACAGCGAAACGCGTGTCCATACATGGTAGTTTTTTTTTCTTTATAATTCGCATAGTTACATTTGTATGAGTATTCACGAAAAAAAAAGATGTATTGTGAAGATTTTAACTCTTGCTTCTTATAAATTCTGATTTGCGGTAAAGAAAATCTACTCCTTCGCGGATTCTTCTTAAATAATCTTCGATTTGCTTACTTAAACCAGGTAAATTTAAAGAACATATCGTAGATTCTACAACCTATCATAGAAATTAGGTATTTCAGCGTATTTAACGAAGGTCTATGGTTTCTGTCCCGTCGCAATTATCGCTTTAATTTGCCTCCGTACGCTATTAGGTGTGCAACCCAATCTAGACAGCTACTTTACTTCATCATATCCGTAATTAAAATCGTATGTGTCAAATTATAACTGTCCGCCGGGAAAATTAAGATGCCTTTTTTCGTCTACTTCTTCTTCTTCTTCTTCGCTTAATTTTAGAAAGTCTAAACGTTATAAGCCGCGTACCTAGGTACGAGAGAGCAGATAATTAAAATAGTTGAACTCGGACGGCTATTTTAATGCAATAATCTACTGTAAAATGCGGCAATCTATTTTGAAAAATAAAAGAAGAAGTAAATACGAAATTATGTGGCTACCTCGTTTATATCTCATCGTTACCTAGACGGTTAATATGTTAAGGGGAATAGGAAAAAAAGAGAAGCATGCGTTAGGTTAATGTTCATCAAGGAATAAGCTCGAAATCGCTTGATTGTGAGTATATTTTTTATCCCATGTTATTAAAATGGCAGTTGTGGTATGTTAGCGGGTATATTTCTATAATTCGCGCACGTTGTTATCTATCTGTAAAAGTGGTGGTGGTGCTAGCGAGGTTAAGAATATGACATAAAAGTGCTGCAAAAATTACTCAAATTCCTCACAAAAAAGCTTGGTACTTGCAGCTTTACTTCGAATGGCAGCTATAACATCTTTAGTTCTTGGGGCAAGACTAAATGATTGTAGTTGGGGCAAATTTGAGGAAGAGTTGGTCATGTCAGAAGAGGAATAAACTTCTGAAAATATTACTGCAAATGCATCAATTAAGGATTGTCGAGCGCTGTTCCAACGAGCATCGATCTACCGGATATGGACGTGTTACCTTTCCTACACTAGCTGCAATTAAAAACGTGCCAAAGTTAAATTAAAATAAAAAGATATCTCGTTAAAATTTTATCGATTGACTATCAACCTGCATTAATCTAATTTGTCTTCCAGCATTTACGAGAGCGCTATGTTCCACACATGTTCTTACAAGAACGCCTGTTACAATACGATAGTTATGCAAAAATTTGTGAAATTCTTGCAGTATGTTTCAAGCAATCGTAAGTGATGTCTTGCAGACGGGAAGGTGCACCTTATAAACAATTAACCTTTTTCGAACATGGCCGAATCGTTGGGCTACATGAAGACGGTGCTAGTTTCCGGGAAATTATGCGTAGATTTAATCGTAATCATTCGATCGTTGGAACCTGTGGATTGCAAATGAAGGTGAAGCATTCAGGTGCACCTAGATCAACCGCCTTCCGAGAAGATTTCCTTGCGAAGCACTTGATTGTGCAACACTGATCTCAGTCAGATTTTTGTTAACAAAATCTTGTTCTCAATTTTTTCCTCTATCATATTCTATCAAATCATACTAAATTTTCAAACAGAACCAGAGAGGAACCTCTGAATTATTGACAAAATCCTGGGATCCACACCTATCAAAAATAAAACGAATGAAAGTCTAGTTAAAGAAATCGTTTTCGATTTATAACGAAAATAAAGAGTTAACAGATCTCGTGACCCGTGCTCATTGAAAACCCTACACATTAAGTGTTCTCTCATATACGTACGATCCTTTAAAACAATCTCATCTATTACGGGCTTTCTCTTCCCCCGCGTTACGATCTCCATCTTCTCGAAGCGTAACTAATAAAAACGCCTCGGCGTTATGATTCTAACCTTGTTCCTAATGCGTTCCCGCGGCTACCTTAACGCGTCGCGCCAGCGCGTCACGCAATCCAACGCAGAAGAAGCGGCGGCAGAAACAGCAGCAGCAGCAGCGAAACAATAAGCCGTACCCATAAAAGACAATGTTGTTTAACAAACCGAGAACGAACCTGCGTGTTCGACGGACATTAGCGGGCCGGCGGCGTTCGACCGGGTCGGGCCGGGACCGCACAATTGATGACCGACTTGTAGAGGTCGTGTTAGCCGCGGGAGACGGCGGAGGCGGCCTTGGGGAGAATTCGACTCGCACCCCGGGAGGCTGCCGTCAACACCCGCACATTTATCACTCGCGCCGCCGTTCGATGTCGTAAATATGAAGGGTTGTCTAATGGAGTTCGGTCGTGCTAGAGTTCGAGCGAACGGATTGTAGAAAATTACTGGGGATGGATTCGGTGAAAGGTCGGATTGAATTGCGTCAGATTAACATTTGATAAATTCAGTTTCGGGTTATTATTATGCAAAGGATGTCCCAACAGAAATTTGGAGACGGAGATCCTCATCTCATCAATTTATTAAGATAGAAACCTTAAAATTATCCGCTGCGACTTCTTCCGCATGAAGTAATTTTTTTTTCAAAATCTTCAATTAGTCTCGCCAATAACGGCATGAATATTATTTTTTAAATCATCAGTTGTGAATTATTTGCGTACTTCAGAAAACGCGAAAGGAGAATGTCTAGCGGCATTACTTGACGACCAACCGATGCCACCGCTTTGGGAAATTAAGCAGCCAAGAAATTGTTCATGCAATAAATGTACAATTTCAACGGCAGAGTGGCAAGTAACACCATCTTGTTGGAAGAAAAGGTTATTTTTATATCGTTCACCGTTAACGGTACTCGTGCCAAGTATCGTATTTTTTAATTACTGTTTAGCACTACAATTTGGTCGTTAAAGCGCGTTACCTCTACTCTATCGTTTGCCCGCTCTTCGGCATATTATATCTATATTTCTACTCTAAGTTTAGAAAAAAAAAAAAATCAAACAAGTAACTTAAGGAACAGAGTGTAAAAAAACGCCGCGCACCGTACAAATGACTTAATACGTTATTTTGACTCTAGAATGGAACGCGTCGCTGCCGTAAATTACATGTCATTATTACCATTCGAACGTAGCGTAATTGCCGCCGTCCCTAAGATTTCCGGCGAACCCGTTCGAGCATTCATAGATAGATAGGCGAGATGCATTGTGAAAGATTATAAAATTCATCATCGGGCCGAGAAAGATCGGGCGGCGTTTGTGTGCGTGCGTGTGTCAATCGGCGCGCCGAGATACCGGAGCGCGATTCTGCGCCATTAGTTGGCAATTATGTCCGGTAATATCGCTGAATTAATAGTTATTGTTTCGCTGTTAGACCGGAGTAACGATCTTGTCAATTAAGATCGTACAAAGATGTAAAAATTATTCGCCGGTTGCACACACACGCGAAAACGAATGGTGCTTTAAGATTTAATAGTTTAATTAGCGCCGTTGAGAATGACGTATCGTCGCTGGATGGACGAGAGAACCTTTCGAAGTTTATGATGAGTACAAACCGACAAGGATAATGAAAACAAATACGTAGAAATTAGCCATGAATGGTATCAATTGACTATACTGAGTGAGGAGCAGGTGTACATTCAGCAAAATTTTTGTAACAAGTTTGTATACGGTGTTTCTTCCTCTCTAGTAACACAGTTGGTTGGCTGATGGTTGGCCTTTAGTTGGTACGATCGGAGCAATATCCGTAACCGTTAACCACGGTCGGTTTCTGGTACTTTTATGAAAACGCAGAGTTAAATATGAATCTATGGCTTAGCAAAGCACTTAACGCCTTTCCCAAAGATAGAACATATGAATTAGTAACAACGAACCTGATTCCCTAGAAACATTACCTTGCCACCATTCCATAACCTTCTAAGGTTTAAGCAATTGGATATTGAACTAACTACTAAATTGTAATTAAAGGGCATCGTCGGAAGAGTAGTCCCATAATTGTGGATGGTCGCGTGCGAATAATAATATACACGTTACGCTATCCAATTTCATCGTAATTGCGCTATAAAAACCGAAACATGTTGGTGCACGGAGTTCTTTTTCGTCACACGTCTCTTACAGCGTTTTTCTTAATGACAATTAATTACCGTCGACATTGCCGCCGCGTCTACATACCTTCTCACTGCCGCGTCTATGGCTTAAGAACTTAGGAATCATCATACAGTCTATCACAAAATGATGTTGATGATAAATTTAATTCTTTTATCCGAACAGAAAAATTTCACGAAATGCGAGGTTATTCACAAAGCATTTGGAACTACTGCGAGCCAATTAGAAAGCTATTTAATAGAGCCAAAACCTCAAAGCTCGAGCACCAATGAGAACTGTATAAATAAGCAATAACTCAATGCAGTTCCGAAATATGGAAAGAGAAGAACTTGGCGAAGCTTCTGCGAAGCTGTAAGTAACAGCCCGCCTACGAATGGTGATCGCTAGAAAATATATAAATGAGCTCGGGAACCTTCAGAAAGCTGATGGCAGCTTTATAGCAAATTATAAAAAGGCACGGGAGATAAAATAAATATTAAAATTTTCCGGTCTGTATTGCTTCTACTAGCAAAGGCTCATTGTGGTTCATCCATTGAGACACGAAGTTTGCCGACAGTGAGAATAAGACGTGCTCTAATCACATTTAAACCCTGCAAATCACCTATAGGACGTAACGTTTTCCCTACGCCATTGCAGAAAGGTACTGATGCTCTCCTTCCAGTGTTTGTGAGCTTATATAAAACCAGCTACAGTTTTGGTTACATGCTGATGTTGTGGAGACACGTAAATGTGGTATTTACGCTAGGCCAGGATCCGAAGCGGGCAATAATTAGGGCCGGCAGAGTTTGCCTCTAAGGAGGGATCCTCTCACCTCTGCGCTGGTACCTTATTATGGACGACCTGCTACAGAATTTAACCTCTAACGGGTATGAGCAAAGAGCACTTAATGGCGCATATAAATAATAGTTAGAGCATAAACCTGCAAAAGATTACAATCGTCCCTTTTAAATTTGGCTAAAAACACCCATGATCAAAGGGAAAACCATTAGCTTTAGTGATAAAGTTACATATTTGGGACTCACGTTCCGTGTCTGGGTTTAGCTTTAATGTAAAGAAATTTTATGAATGCTTAAATTTATGCAAATAACGAATCATCATTTGGAGAAAATGCATCTTCCTTCCATTACAAATAATCAACTTTTTTATGTTATATTCAATGAAAGGGTAGCTTGAAAGCTTTTATGATTGACTTTATAAAAGCTTTGACGCACCACATACAACTAACGCGCTTGTGTAGTTTATTTTTCCACCGGCGAACTGACGTCGGGCGCCATAATTCTTGGCTCTTACGTACATGCAAATTACTTTACGGTATCGGCAATTATCGATTAATTAAGCTCGTATCCTGTGGGTGGAAATGTTATTAGTTTAATTCATCATTAATTTAGAGCAAATCCATTGACAGCCGCACGCTGCGCCGTGTTTATTTTTGCAATGGTCTGATCGCCGCACCGGTTAAAGTATTCGGACCGTAGGCACCTATTCCGAATGATGAATGTTAAATTATTGCGGGTAGAATGTCGTATAGATCGAGGCGAACATACGGACATACGTTGTCGTGCGGTTTTTGCTTTTGTCGAGCTGGTTGTCGAACGGATGGATTTTAGTGGGTGTCTGTGTGTTCGAATCGCCTTACGATGGCGGGTTCAACGTTTCTACGGAACGGCTTTCGGTTCCTGGAAGAGTATCTACGAGATTTATTAAGAGACCGTATTAGAGCCATAATTTTCGTTTTTATGATAAATTTCTAACGATATTACGTTAATTTAATATATAGAGTGTTCTTACCTGGTATAGCGATGAATTAGGGATACCTACGAGTTCACTCATTTAATTTGCACAAAATTACCTCTTACTACAATTTACGCAATACTCGAGTTATTTACGTTCGTTGTGGCTTGAAAAAAGTTACCGTGTACAGCCCACATGAACATTGTTTGGGATATTGAAAGCAATCCAAATTTCGCCAAATATTCTGGGTTATAGCGGTGCTGGTGTACCATTCACAAACACCCCGTATTTCGAAGAGTTTAAACAAAGGTCTATTGAAAATGGAACGAGAAAGGTTGGATCATAAAAATATTTTTATGGATTGCTATAGAAATTATTTTTGCTCTACTGTGCTGCAAGCTTGAAGAGAGTATTATTGACGAGACGAGTAGGCTTGCGTAAAAAAATAAGGTTAAAAGATGTTACATCTCGAAATATTTCGAAAAATCTGGATGGTTTTATTAAAAACTCAATTTTTTTAATACTCAACGTTTCGTTAATTTATTGTGAACTTCACGAGGAGTTACTGCCATATATAAGAAAATCAAACGTGATAAAATTAATTTTATGAACCTTAACTACTTACAAACAAAAGTCAAAGGCATTAACGATAATAATTGAATAGGTAAGCATTATAAAAGATAACAACAATAATTGAGAAAATTAAAATTTACAATTATTACATTTTAAAGATAACTAAGACGAAAATGTATAATTAATAAAGAAGTTAAACTAAACGTCCTAACCACGACGTACAAACTTGCGTTTCGCTGTGTAAGTGCTCATCAGTGCATATTTGTGGAAGATGGTCAAACGACCACTTGCTGTATAAATAGGGATGAAAGAGAATGAAGAGGGACATTAAAAATTATTAAAACAGTCAATCTCTCCAAGATTGAAGCCTTGGCGGATGGATATCACGAGATGAACCGCGATTGGGAAAGAAATGGTGAAAAGACGTGTTATTATCATTAGTTCTGACGTCATTCGCAATGTGTGTCTATAGATTTGCTCATTGTTAAAAAGCTGGCGGATGGCATTTCGAACATTTGATTTAGCGGAAACGATCATTCCATTTCTTTGAAAAACGGAATTTTTTTCTTTCGGCTATTCATAAAATGTGTGTTTTCCACTCTTTAAATGACTTTTACTCGAAAATTTTGTTATGTAAGTTATTAACATTTTGATGGGACCACTTAGATAATTAAATTTTTACGTTCTTCTGGGTTGAAGAACAATGCCGCTTTTCATAATAATGCATATCTCATGCATTATTAGGGCCACTATTGCCCTTTATAGGCAGTAGCTGATATAACCTAAGACCGAATACGTGGACATTCTCTTCGTATAGAAGCAGAGAAGTTATAAATCATACATAGTGCTGGTCTGAAGGCTGCATGACTCATAAGCGAGTTCGTAACGTTCAACAAATGTATACTCAATTTTACGTAGATTTTTGCTTTATATCTTGATCTTGTTGCAGTTGCGTATATTTAATGAATTTAAATATGTTCAATACGTACTCATACAACGTTTTAAATTGATATAAATACAATATAAACGAGATACACGAAATAAAATAAATAAAACGATAAATTTATTCCATAATTTCGCCGCGCAGTTAAGTTTAAAAGAAATCAATTTCCATTCTAGACTGTAGGCGTAACCCGAGTTCAACCTGTATTTATCCAATAACCGTTCATGATACAACTAATGCGTAATACAGGTTCCACAGACATGATTCTTCTTAAAAGTGGTCCACGTGGTAATTGAAATGAAAGGCTAAAACTACGGGAAATTAATCATTTCCTCTGAAAACAATGCCTTGCCTTCGGTTCGCGCAACACACTTAAAAATCTTCTCGGTAATCCTAAAGATAAACCGAAAATGGGAGAAAGGTCGAGTATTGATAAAATTGAATGTAGTCACTGCAATAAAGCCTATATTGGTCAAACAAAAAGAGCGATAAAAACTAGATTCAAAGAACATATAAGAAATTATCGCTACGGCAGATTGGACGCGTCGAGTCTAGCCCAACATATAAATGAAACCGAGCATAGTATTAAATTAGAAGACTTAAAATTGATTAAAAACGTAACGTCGCCGCGAGAATTAGACGCGTACGAGACAGTTTACATCAAAAGTAATAAAAATCTCATGAACCGAGAAAACGGACCGTTGTCGTACTCTGTTCTTTTTGACCTTTTGCAGTAGGCTGGCACTTGTTTATATTTTGGGTCATAAAAGAGATCTTCCCGTCTATCTAGCCGTGTTTTTTCGCATGTCGTAGATTAAGACGCGTAGCGGGTAGAATTACGCACTTGTAAAACAATATTTCTTCTCGGAAGAAGGGATAGTTCATGCATGTTATTTTTCGCACGTCGTAGCTTCAAGGCGTGCAGGAGGTAGAAATAGGCACTTGTAAAGAATATCTTTTCTAGGAAGTAGGGATAGGACATGCATGTTTAGTTTTAGAAAATGTTTTTTCTCACATCATTCGGTCACCGGTTGATGACGAGGACCATTCGTGTCCTCGAAACGGCCGTCCCGGATTAATTATTATATAATTAATTAAACTTTGTGTGTGTGTGGTGCGGAGGCTGCCGATACTTATGTGTTGTTTACAATGCCTTGCAATACGTCAAATATCAAATTAATAAGTATCGGCCATATTTCCAAAACCTGCGCAAAATATTTCCCTTTTGAAAGCAAAATTCCTATTCTTTTAACGCGTAAACAACAGAATTTGTATCAACCAACCACTTGAATTCATCGCATTTTCTAGATGCTTATACGCATGCATACACCGGCTTCTAATTTACATCAATAGATATCGTCCTTTATTTATACTCTTTCGTTTCGGAAAGCGTTGTTCTTAAATTATTGCAGCGCGGGCATTACATTTAATCAATATTCAACCGCGGAATAGATTTATCATCTTTATATTTAAATAATATGCGGTAAACGAGAAAACAAATAGGCAATTGGTTTCGTGAGACCGAAGGAGAATTTCGGCTATTATGTAATGAACAAACCGTGCGCAAGCCCGCCATTTATCAAATATCCGTTGGCCAGTTAGAAGCACCGCTGTGCATCGTACACTCTCGCCTGTGAAGGTTTGTACGGCCAATTTAGAATTTACATTTGAAGATTATTGTTATTATTATTATTATTAATGGGATTAGAGTCCGTGGGTTTTCTCATGGCACCAACCTGCGCGAGAATATTGACGTTACATCGGGTTAAAAGCGCTAATTAATAGACTGCTCGATATTGGCTAGCAATAGAAATAGCATGAGGTAGAGTAACTATTATTTGAAGCTGCGTCATCATGTGAAAAATTAAATTTATCATTGGAAAACTCATGACGACACACATTTGCCCATTCATTGTCCACTTGGGGAAAATCTCTCTCGAAGCAGAATTTCGACACGATCCACCTTGAAAGTTGAACGTTCTTTGTAGCAACCCAATTATTAACGCTTGCCCACATTTTTTCAATCGGATTCAATTCCGGGTGGTACGATGGAAATCGATAGATTGTATGTTCATGTTTCGCAAACATCTCTTATTACGACGATTGAGCCAAGTCAACGTTTCCTCTTTTTTACTGTTTGTATTCGGATGCTTTACCGCTAAACCATCGCCACCATTTTCCTCTTCATGCTCAAACATCCGGACTTCTTTAGGCGACAATGTACGATCCGCCTTCTTGAAATCTGTCGACTTCAAGCCGATATATACGGAGGTGTAAGTAAGATTTATATTACAATTGCGTTTTTTTCTTTTTATAGCTATGGCGAAGGAGAAATTTTAATAAATTGTAGAAGTAGTTATATTATGCCTAGAAAATATTGTGAAACCCACCTGATGCGTGTGGATATCGATATCTATTCGTAATCGTTGTGAAATCACGTCGTCGTACTTTAATTGGTTTAGGACATTAATTTAAAAAATTACCGGAGCTGAGAGCTTCGAAAGCTCGGTAATTCTTGTGATGTAGAAAATATGCAATTCCTAAGTTTATTGCGTCTGTTTTTTTTTTTTTTATGGGCAATAAAACATTTATTAATAAATTTATCGCGATTTGCTGGATTCTTTACTGTACATGCAGTTAGAAAGCAGCCGTATGAGTTTAACTTATTTTGTTGCTTGTTGCTTGTTACTGTTAAAATGGGGTATCTGATTCGATATTATCACCTAAATTGGCATGTTGTTTCACAGCTGTACGGCTGTATTGCAATTTCTAAAGCGATAGTGAAACGCATCTAATATACGATAATATATTTCTAGAAGGCTATTAAATAATTTTCAATCACGCAAAGATTTGAAATAATTTCGACAAAATAAAAACACTTAGAAAGGACAATATTTTGGTTACTTTAATGGTTATTTTATTTTTTTTTTGTACTCATTTGGTAGCAATTTGTCATGTTTCTTGTACATCTTGACACTTAAACTTGTTTAATTTACGTAACTTACTTTACCTTTAATATTGAATTTCACGCTGAAGAAATATTAAATCAACTGCCAGCCTCTGGCGTGATTTACACGTTGAGTCACCGTGCTAGCTGTTGCCTACCAACTTTCCCTCTCCTGAAGAAGTCCCATTTGTTGTGAGCGAAACGTCGAGTTTTTGTTTAACCATGACGCGGTCCGAACCCAGAACATGTTTAGTTTTAACTGACTCTGGTCGTGGAATCATTTGGAAAGTGGAAATTTATTTTCTGGATGAATTACGCAGATTTAGCGAAGTACCAATCACCTAACATATCAATAGATGTTGATTGATTGAACGCAACCTGATCCTACGGTTGGTATACTGCATTTGGTGGAAGACGATGTGATCCAGCGTTATCAAGGAATAAAATATTTTATTCTTTTTGTCAACTGGATCATATTGCCACGTGATCCATCCATGCCTTTCTGTTTATTTTCCACGTGGCTGATAAATCTTTAGGTGCAATATTTCCCTATCACAGACAAATTCTCTTTTTGATCTGCCATATTTATACAAAGCAAAATGGTCAGTCCCTCCTTTATCGCCCGTACATATTTTTAACTTTGGCTGTAAGGGTTTGAAGAAGAGCCAACTTTCATTTGCTTGAAGAGGCAACATAGCAATAGCTGCTTCAGCGAGGGTACACTTGAAACCGGCATTATGCCTCACATGCCAGTTCTACAACCATCCATCAGAAGCTTGAAATGTAACAATGCCAAATTTTTCTGCTATTTCCTTAGCCTTGTCCTTTCCCAACAGTCCACCTCTTTCTGTAGATGGTACTTACAAAAGAAAAAAAAAACAATTCAATCATTCCAATTTTCGCCGAAGTTGAAGTAATCAAAGCCAACGAAATAGTTCGGAAAATATCATTTCATGTAATTACTGAGCTTGATTCTTTTCTTCATATAAAATCTTCTTATCAAAATCTACATTTTCTACTTGCCAATATCCTCTTAAGTTAATGTTAGCAACCTGTTCTAACATCGTTTATTCGTTTCAGTTTGAATTTCCAATTAAAAGGCCGGTCTTCATCGCTATTAATCAATTGGACAACTCTTAATTTCGCACCATGCAATACCTACATGCAGATAGTAGTTTATAACCGCCGTAAATAGCATAGCCATAGCCGCAGCGTGCGTATATCGGCGTGCCTTCGATTCGCATCGAAGAGAGCCCGCCTATATGATAAACGCCGACTATTAGCAAAGTAAACCAGTGTAAATGAATTAAAACATTGTAAATCAAAACGAAATCCGAGAAACGGCCGTAAACATTTGTTATAGGAAACAAGTACTATGCGACGTAGATAGCGATCGCGCACCGTATATAACTAAGCTATTAAAGCGGACTTATAGAGATTAAAATCCATAAATCGGACTTTATCAGCGTTACTATCGTACGTCTCTCGCGGTTCTTCTCTCGCGCGCTATCGAATTATAAATACATACGGACGCGCATTGGTACGTCTACGGAACGACATCGGGATCCTCCGATCGACGGCTTCTCGCCTTCAGCTCCATCGGAACGGCGCTTTTGCCGGCTTGCGTGCTGCATGGTTGTCTCGTCACGGTCGTCGTGATGGGCAACAGCATCGCGTGCTTGCAGGAGCATTCGCGGCTTGGCAAGGATCTTTACGACCTTACCGAGGGAGGTTTTTAATTGTCGCCTAACGATTTCCCTTCGCGTTGTTTAAACCACTGTTAGCGAACGCGTCCCTTCTTAGAAATTGAAACGAATGGACGTTATTTTGATGAGCAAAAAGTTTTAGAGGCAGAATTATTGTAAAATCAAGTCAATTGGCAGTAATAAATTAATCTTATAGTTTTATCCTATATTTTTGGAAAAATATTAAAACACAAAAATGCCTTCCTACACCACGGAGGAAAAGGTAAAGATGGGGGGTCAACTGGTGCGGATACAATCCGAAGCCAATTGAGGTAATACCAGAAGTGCCTTTCCTTTAAAGAAGCTGGAGGAAAAAGGTGCCAGACGGAAGCTGTGAAATAGAGTGATTGATCCATCTTACTTCCTCTTCTACTTAAATTTCTGCATTCCTAGGAGTTGCTCTATACCTCATCCACTTTTCTATCACCTCCCTACAAGAATCTCCAATCATATTCATCTGCCCAGCAGCAAACTTGTATTATAGCAATAAATTTTTTAATTTAATCCATAAAGAAAACTGGAGTTAACAAGCATGATGCTGGCTGGTTAAGGGAGGGAATCGTTTGACCAAGTTGTTCTGATTTCGGTAGTCTTGTGGTTCTAACGAAGCAGAAGAAGAAGAATACTACTCGATTAGGATAGATCTAAAATAAAAAACGGAAACTAATTAGGAGATAAAATAGGTAAAACTTCAAATGCTAAAAGAAGATGGTAGATTCGAGAATAAACTTGAAGATAGGAACAACGCGGCAATAAAGAGAAGGGGAAAAAGATCTCGAAGGAATAAAACGAAAATAGCCGGGTTTTTAGTAACTAACAACAAAAGTGGCGCAGTCGACAGGATCTGTCGAATTTTAAAAACCAAAATCGATTAAATTTAGAGGAAAAAATAAGAATTAATTAAATTAGCCGAATATTCACTTGCAATCATCTTTATTCGTCATTAATAGAAACATTGTTAATTCACAAGTAATATGGTCGAATTATTTTGTCCACGACCAGCACATATAGTTTAAAACTGATTACTTCCACGACTACTAGATCTATCTATCCGAGTCTCGAAATCGTTTACGTTTAAATTGTAATTTCCAGTTAATTCCTCTTCGCTGTCGGGCCTTCTTCGATCGCGGAGGAAAAGCGTTTATATGCATCGAAAGACAGAAACTAGTACTGGACGCGTTCATCGGCGTAATTAATTAATGTAAATGTTTTGAATGGAATAAATTTAATGCTTGATTTAATTAAGCCTCTTTCGTACTACCTTTCGACGAAATAAATTGCTTATTTATTAGCCAACGTGCTGGTACTGCGTGCGATTGATAAAGCGATAGAACTATCACCGTGGACCGACCGCTCTTCGGCCGTTCTTCTTTTTTTTTGTCTTTCCTTGGCTTCGAACGAGAGATGTATGTATGTAGCTAAGCTGGACTTATGGAACAGGTTGGAGTACGTGTAGAAGGTTGCTACGTTGATGGAGTAGTAGTACGTTATTTAATATGTATGTGTAGGGATGGTCGTAATTGAATTAGTTCGATACACATTTTCTTAATTGTATCCAGATACAGTCTATGGCTGCAACAATAGGACCATCTATTAATATCCGTAATGCTTTAAAATAACTAGATAGAAGGATTGCCTTGCTTTGCTCCCAACTGCACGAAGTTGTAATTAGGAGGATCTTCTTGTCATGGAGCTTAGCAAATTTCTGAATTTATTAAGAAAGGAACATAGGTAATCTGCACATTCCGATTTAAACCAACCAAAAAAGCTCCTTAAATGCAGGTCCATCATTGAAACTTTCTTCTATCCTTAGCAGCTCAGAAGTCACTTTGGAAAAGAAATTTTGGGCGAAAAGTTACAATAAGAAAATTCTTGTTAAACGAATTCATTTATTCCTTTGATGAATACGTAACAATCTTATTTTATTTTTCGTTTTAAAAGATCTCAATTCCCATTTACTAAATCGTATTTTTTATTGATTTTCCTTTTTAATATTACCAAACTGCTTCTACACCCGGCATTATCGTATCAAAATAACGATCGCATTGCAAAGTTGCAAGTTGTGGCTAG
Source organism: Oryctes borbonicus (assembly GCA_902654985.2). Taxonomy (NCBI): domain Eukaryota; kingdom Metazoa; phylum Arthropoda; class Insecta; order Coleoptera; family Scarabaeidae; genus Oryctes; species Oryctes borbonicus. The sequence continues at coordinate 4,695,481 of LR736870.1, forward strand.
ATTATTACGTGTTTGATCTGAATTTAGTAAAGACAGCACTTGCCCTTGCTAATAATTAGACCTACTTGGCTTCAACGTGCGAACTTCATTTTCGCAAGTATGAAGGAAAAAGATGATAAAAAGGAAAGTAAGAAGAACCTAATAGGTTGCATAAAAGACCAGAACTTGTAATAACAATATAGGATAGAGGTTAAGGATTAGAAGAAGATGAGAGAAATGGAAGTGGAGCTTACGAATAATATAAGACATAATTAAAGAGGAAGAAGATAAAGTCCAAAGGAAAATATTCCAATCAAAACTGTAAAAGACACGTGAAGATTAATCTTCACAATGCGAAAATTGGTTTAAAAAAAAAAGGAAATGTAATCCAAAAGGTCAGGGTTCTTGTTGAACGACACTAGACGCTATATTGTTTGGGTGTCCGTATGTTCAAAGAGGTAAATTATTTACGAGAGACATTGTTATAATATTGTTTATCTAGGTTGGAAATTGTTGCAAGTTGATATATTTACTCTTTCAGTTTCTTTTAATTGCTAGGCGAAACAATGTTGGTGATCTCTTCCCTCTAACTTCACTCACATTGAAAATGGGTTTAAAAAAAAAAAGAAAATGTAATCCAGAAGGTCAGGGATCCTTTTGAGCGACACTAGACGCCATATTGTATATTGATCGCCATTGTTTGGGTGTCCGTATGTTCAAAGAGGTAAATTATTTACGAGAGACATTGTTATAATATTGTTTATCTAGGTTGGAAATTGTTGCAAGTTGAAATATTTACTCTTTTAGTTTCTTTGAATTGCTAGGCGAAGCAATGTTGATGATCTCTTCCCTTTAACTTCACTCACATTGAAAATTGGTTAAAAAAAAAAAGAAAATGTAATCCAGAAGCTCACGGTTCCTTTTGAGCGTCACTAGACGCCATATTGTATATTGATCGCCATTGTTTGGGTGTCTGTATGTTCAAAGAAGTAAATTATTTACGAGAGACATTGCTGTAATATTGTTTATCTAGGTTGGAAATTGTTGTAAGTTGAAATATTTACTCTTTTAATTTCTTTTAATTGCTAGGCTTCGCTCTAACTTCACTCACATTGAGTGTTTCATCCTTCTTATACACATAGTAAGATAGATTCTCCAATACATTTCTCAGCAACTGTCGATAGCTGCCAACCCCTTTATCTTTTAACACTCGCGAAATCGGCTCCAGATTCTTCTAGCAGTGTGGCAGATGATCGAAAAGAAAGATCAATATAACTGTCTACTCCTGGTAATTTTAAATACAACAATTTCTTTTGGAACACTTCTGGTTCTGTTAATGCTAATAACCCTATTTACACATTCTTCCTTAATACACCTAATGAAAAAACTACGTTTGAAGTGTACTCTTGACGCAAAGTAGGGCGAACTTCAGAGGTTTTTAAGCTTTTCAATTTTGAAGATTTGTTGAACCCTTATCTCCAATATCATCCATTTTGTTTGATGTTCAGTGCTCACTTTGGCATGGAATACGTAGACCATTAATATCAGTTGCATTTTTTTAATTCCTCGAACTTGCAAAAATTATATTTCTCAATCTAATTACGATTAGAACATTTTTAGTATCTGAGCAATTGAACCGAAACTATGGTAATTTAGAATCAATGAATATTCAATTAACAGAGAAAGGAGAACGCCTCAGATGTAATTGTAACCATAAAAAATAATTAAAAGAAAAAATTCTCTCGATGAGGTTTTCTTGTTGTTTTCACTAAAGTCTGACGTCACATGCATATTTTTCCTTCCACTCAGACCCCTAAAAGGATAGAAGCGCCTATTTACATAATAATAAAGCCTCAATCTACATATTAATCAACAACAACAATAACAACAACAACATCGACAGGAGGTTGACGCAGATTCGCCTCCCTATCCCAAACGGTGAATAATCCGCGGCGCGTACTTTCTCTAACCGCGCACCGAGCGTGACGTGACTCGGCTGGTCGCGGGAGAGGGCGAAGAAGCGACCGTCCGTCGCGGCCACCGTTTGTCCGGCCGCGGCTTCTCTAGGAGCCGCGCTCCGTAGCTCGTCGGATCGTCCGCGGCGGCGGGTGTGTAGGACCGCGCATGATTCTGTTGACCCGAATGACGGACGACGAGTGAGAGCTCGAAAACCGGTCGACACCCGCAGTTACAAGCAACAGGTGGATTCGCTTCGTTACAGAGTCTCTCTCTCGTCAAATAGATGCAGGTGCGATCGCGGACTATGCGATAGGAATGATTTTTTTTTCTTCGATAGGAGCGGGAATTAGGTTTTTTGTCCTACAAAATCGGTAGAAAATAACGAAGAAGCGATGTAGGATTTCAAACAAATTAATAGTCAATGTTTTGCGTGCATTAGTTAACGATTAAGAAATGCTGTGAAAGCTACAAAAATTTAAAACATTTTGATTTATTTAAACGTCGAAATAATTGTTTCAATAAATTGTGCTTTCATTTTAACTACGATCCATGTAATTTACATTTATTAGCTCTTGCCACAGTTCAGTAAATAATGTTGTTTTTCTTTGTTGTTTTGTGGTAATTAACAAAAAATTTGGTTAATTTTGAGTTGCTAATAAAATTTTGCTAGTTTCGGACTCGAAAAATAATCATATAAATTTTCTGGGCAAGTAGACTCTTTTATCCACTATGTACTGAAAGGACATCATTTGATTTTAATGAAAAATATAGGTTCTACAAGGGTAGTTCTATTTCAAGATGGGCCAAAAGTTATGTTGAAGTTCCCAGTAACTAAAGACATTACTAATACATTGGTTTTCGTCGGAAAGGTGTGTTTTTCATAGAAGATCTTGGTACTACGAGAGCAGCGCCGTCAGCAGAAGCTATAATTACTAAAATTATTTTTATTAAAATTACCTAATTATGTAATATGTTAAATATTGATTCTTTGTACCGAAAACATCGGAAAAATTGATCAAATGGTCCTAGACAACCGTCGAATTAAGGAGGAAGATAGCAGAAGTTGTGGCATATTGAAAGAACATGTTTGTAGATTGTACAATGGGCGTGGAAAAAAGAACCCCAAGTTGAGCGCCGCACCTGCTCACTCAGGATCAAAAATGCATTCAAATAAACATTTCCAAAGACCTAACGCGGAAGTCGAAGCTTCGGTACTTTAGTATACTCCTGAAGCCAAGGCACCAGTCGAAAAAGTGGATTGCGAAAATGATAGAGTCTGTTCGATCGACTGAGGAAGTAATGGCAACTGCTTTTGGCGACAGTCAAGGGGTTGTCGAACGAAGAAGCCATTTCATTGGTAAACATCTATTGCACCGAATAATATGCCAACAACTATTTAGATGGATTAAAGAAATGGAAGCATCCCTGGTAAAGGTATACAGACTTATATTGAGAAATGAAGCTAATCGATACATTTGCTTGACCTATACGTCTTACGAAGCGTGGCCAATTAAGCCACCATGGAACTACTGAAATATTTATATTTATTGTAACGCAGACTCAGTAATTGAAGCACAACAATGATTATCAAAATAATAACTTGTTTATATAACATTGTCCACGATTGTACTCATTTCCTTTCGACTCCGTTCGTGTAAGAAAGGAGAGCTACCACATCGCCGCCGGCGTTGGCCGTCTATACACGTAAATACTTCACTGCCTAGTCTACATTACACGTTCTGCACTCCTACCCTCCAACAGTCATGCTCTCCTGATCGGCCGATGGTAATTTCTTGGATTTTGCGTGCTACTCGACATGCAGCGCCACTAAACTATATTATGGGTATTCCGCCTTTCTAGAAGCTATCTTTTTTACTTCCCGCTCGGACCGTATTCTTCTTCCATGCATGTGTAACTATATAATATGAAAGGAGATCATTTTCGAAATGGCAAACTTATGATTTCTTCTTTTACGTTTATTTCGAAGAATACACGTAATATAACGTACGTGCGTGGATGTTGTTAGAATAGGGCGCTGTTGGGTGTGGAGTACATTAAGGAAATCGGTGTACAGTCGACTAGAGTAGTATTTGGGTATGAATTGGGAGGTAAAAGCAGAGTAGTAGCAATTTTGATGGATTACGGGCGAGATGGGCTAATGTTATCCATCGCGGCATAAATGCCTTTGGCTTCTATTGTAGCAAAATGTCCTTGTGTATGTTAAAAGGCTCTTCTTAATGAAGCTAGGATATTCTTCCTTCAGTTTAGTAGAAGCAAGGAATGGCCTGCCGAAATGTTGGCGTCGTGTGCGGTTAATGGAATAGAATGTGTTTTGCCGTTTTCAGATTTTCTTGGCATAGACGACAGATTTGATCTTCAGCTTTTTCTAGTTTTGGGTTACACCTGCCAGAAATCCTACTATTAACCTAAGATCCCCTTTCCTGAACGATAGTGCTGCTTTTATTCGGGAACACTTTTCCAGTAGAAGACTTTTTAATGGTCTTCCCATGTCTTTATTGCTTGTTTTATGTGGTTCTTTTGGAGACCATAAAAAGGATTAGGGATGATCATAAAAAACGTAATCGAAGGGGCCGTGCTGTCTTTATTATTTTTTATTTTGGTTATAACCACGTTTGAGGGCCTTGCTCTGTGACCTTGCTTAAATGCATTGGACGCGGTGTATTTTTGGAATCTGTGTTTTTCAATTGTGGAAAAATGAAATAATAAATCAGGTTTACGTGAAGGAAAATCTACATTCATTGCATTATCTTGTTGAAAGTATCCATCCTTTAGTTCGCCATCATGAAAATGATTTAGAAGAGGTTGCAATAAGACATCTTTCTGGGTTTACCGTTTCGTGAAAAAATGATGGACTAATAATAATTCTTCTCCTGCTGTCCAAACCCACCCTTTACATCAACAGTGGTTTCGGTAGTCCTTTTCTCAATCACCAGCTCTGCGACTTACTGCAGCAGTTTGTTGATCTAAATCAGGATATGACACTGTCAGCTGAAGACGAAATTGATCCATGCAGAGTTGCATAAAATAAGACCGTTCCCCGTTCGGTTGCTTCTTCCCATTATGAAAATAGCCTTCAATGATAAATCTTTGATAGTAAATTTTGTAAGATACGGCAACAGACATCCGTTTACATAAACTTATTGCGAAGACTGCACGTTCTGTACCGACTGTTGTCGTGTACTCTCAAGACAAGCCAAGCGCTGTTCCATCTCGCAAACGCCTTCCACCTCGCAAACTTCTAGCACCCATATACATATTCATACGTAGACGTATGAACACATATGTACACATACACATATACATATGTATGTGTACATCATACACATACATATGTATGATATGCACATAAAAGCAGTACCCTGAATCGTTTCCTTCTTCATTAGCCGCGAACATGATATGTCATAATAACGTCACGCGAAATAATGACACCTCATCACGTCACAGATGTAATTACACTTACCGGATAATAAGCAGATACCGCACCACCACACACTAGAGAGCAGCTAGAAGAACGCCAGAGATGAATAGTTACGCGTCGAAACCCGTTGCGGCAGAAAAAAAGGAGAATTCGAAAGAACCAACCTTGGAGAATAGGAAAGGTAAAACGTCTCACAAAGAAAATGCGGGTTGAATTGCCTTATTACGATGGAAAATAAGCTTTTTTCCTGAATCATAATACCGATACACGTTGAATCATGCAGCATTTCTATTATTAATTAAATTCCGCCATATGTTAATGGGACAACTCATGCTATGCCTCAATGACGAAGTGAAAATGAAAAACTCAAACGAGATTTTAACGTTAAATCACGGCGCGCGTACCTTATTAGGGGGGGATCCTTTCATGGGAGAAAGACGGAAATGATGCATCGCAATTACTCATAGCACGCCGTCCGTTTATCATTTGTTATTTATCGGTTTCGAAATAGCTGAATTAATCGAGAGAGACGAGATTTCAGTGGGAAAAATTAAGGCTTTTACCCGTATAGCACGTTGCATCCGGTGGCCTACTTCGATGCACGTTTAACGTCATCGCTATCCAACAGATGTCGTAATTAAACTTCGATAAAAAAAAATAAACGATTTGACGAGACGAAATAATTCCGATGGTGATCTTCGGAGAAGATCTTATTGTGCGATTGGAACTGGAAGAGAATGTTATGGGTGCAACGGTCGCGTGCAATCTGTTTCAAAATTGCGCGTCTTCGCTGGTACTGTTTCGTTTTGAATTTATTTTAAAAGCGGTATAAAAACGATCTTTCTGCGTGGATCCACAAAATTAATTAGTACCGCATGTCTTACTGAAATTACAAAATTTTCACAGAATTTTAATAAATGGGAGCTTCGTGGGAGGCTGTAGGTAAATAAATATATTTACAAAGGTAAAATCTTTTACAAGTATGGAATATAAAGTTATTTACATATTTTTAAATAATAATAATAATAATATTTATTTTTTCCATCCATATAATACAATAAATACATACAGAAGAAATAAAAACAATAATTATGACCTGGCAAAAAATCACAAGGTTGGATTTGGTTTGAGTGGAAAGCACTATAACCATTCCTCCATCCAGCCTTGCCATAAATGAAAGCAAAATAAGCAAAATAATAATTCTGTGATCAATTCTAAAATAACAAAAACAATCCGTTAATATATAATATGTAAGTATTATACAGCGTGCGCCAGAAACACCTGACGGTTTTTTAAAGGTTTTCTTCGACCGGTCATCACGCGCCAGTACAATACTGTACGTCGTTACGGTCTCTGTCCTGTGCAGATTAGATGAGATGGAGAGCTGGTCCGTGCAACACCGCATTGCGGCGGTAGAAGAGTTTATAAAGACAGAGTCTATCGCGGCTGCACAACGCCTATGGGTATCGAAATGCCATCAAGAGCGAACTGTAAAGGACAGCAAACCTACAGGACGTCCTCGTTCGATACGTACGCCGGAAAATGTGAATCGTGTACGGGACGCCATCTTGCGTAGTCCTCAACGCTCAGCTCGGCGACACGCTATTGCACTTGGATTGGCGGATACCAGTGTTCGCCGAAACCTTCACAAAGATCTTCACTACCATGCGTATAAGATCCAAGTTGTCCATCAGCTTCCTGATGGGGACATGATGACGTCTTCGTCTTCGATTTTGCAACGAGTTCCTGGAACTTCTGCAAGGTGACGAGGACATTGTGAACAGGTTACTGATATCAGATGAGGCCCATTTTCACTTGTCCTGGTATGTAAACAGACAGAACTGTCGTTTTTGGGGTCCAGACAACCCATGTGAATTAATGGAGCGTGCTATGCATAGCGAAAAAGTGATAGTATGGCGCGCTGTTTCTTCTGAGCGCATTATCGGTCCGTATTTTTTTGAACATGAAGGCCGTACTGTAACACTAAATTCTAAGCACTACACAGCCATGTTGCAAACATTCCTGTATCATGATCGTCGTGACATATGGTTCCAACAAGATGGAGCAACGGCTCACACTGCACGTGTTTCCATGGGAATGCTAAGATAAATGTTTCCGGGCAGAGTCATTTCTTGGTTTGGGGACGTCAATTGGCCTGCTCGGTCGCCCGATCCAGATTATTTTTTGTGGGGTTATTTGAAACAGAAGGTTTATGAGCAACGCCCAGCCACTATTAACGAGTTAAAAGATCGCATTCGTGAGCGCATTCAGGAGATTCCACAAGATATGTTGCAGAGAGTTATGTTATCTTTTTCGGACAGACTACGGGAGTGTGTTATTCGGCATGACAGACACTTACCAAATGTTATTTTCAAGAAATAGTGATACACATTAATTCTCCCTAACAATTACAATGTATCTTTGCGAATAAACAAATCTTTTCACTTTCCCCTGGGGTATTCTTTTATATAAAAAACCGTCAGGTGTTTCTGGCGCACCCTGTACAAAAGAATCTCAATTCTGCTCTTAAACGCAGCAAGCGACAGCATCTTGACTCCCTCAGGCACTCTATTATATATTTTATTAATAGCATGAGAAAACGAGCGTTCAAACATGCAGCGGTGTGGAGTGATTAGACCGCGAGCTCTAATATTGATGTGATGGACATCAGTTCGGAAAGATATTTTATTAAGGTGTTCCCGTAGAAATTACAGTATGGTACAAGCACGATGCCCTTAACAGGAAGCGATGCCTCATATTTAACCATTTGCAATCTGAAAAGGTAATTAGGCAAGAATTTTGCACTATTTGAATTCTCCCCTGATCGCAGGCATCGATGCGCGGACCATGCACAGAAGCAATACACAAAAGGACATTACACAAGGATAACTTCATGTTTGTAGGCAAATAGTATCTGTGCTGGTAGAGAATCTTCAAATTATAATGAGCCGTCCTAATATTTTCTGATATTTGCTGCCTCCAGCGAAACGTATTGTCTATAATTAAACCAAGGCTCTTTGCTTGTTTCACCACTGGTAAAAATCGCCGTCAATATCCAGCCCACAACGACGTGAAAACTCCTTTTTCGGTAATCAGCAGGCGCGTGTGAAATTGACGCCTGCTGATTACCGAAAAACATAATTGCAGATTTAGCGTAGTTTTGACTAATTGATTATAGCTGACATATGGGGTCGTGGCGAATCCAATGGAACAGGCAAATGACAAGTTCGTTCTGTTCTGTTCGTACAATGGTGAACAAGAGAACCTATCCAACTTAATAATTTAATTTTATTTAATATTTTCATTTAAAAAACGCCTTAAACTGTAACTTTAAAACGTAATAAAGCCACTTTATAATTAATAAATCTGTTAAGAAATGAAACACTGCAAGGCTCATACAATTAGTGTGATTATTAACAAAAGTAACAAAGTTAAATTATAGTAATTAAAAGTAAACAACAAAATACTTATTCAATTGTTTTACTGTTTTTTTCATTTGTTAAGTTATTCTTAATTTTTAATTTGTTAATATTCGTTAGCAAATTAAAATGCATTATTCGGATATTTTGACAAAATGTGTTTTCTCCTCTTGTCTACTGCTTGCATTCTTCCATTCGTACCCCTTATAACTCTTTAGATGGATTTTTGAGGTGGAGCTTTCCACAGGTTGGACGGAGAGGGATTTCGTGTTGTTTAAAATCGTTCCAAATATCCTCGATCGGATTCAGATGTTATTCTGGGATGATAGCGGCCTGCTCCAATAAGAAGTACCAGCTCACTCCCTTGAAAATTTCAGCATAACGTTTTCCTGGCCTTCTCTATACTCGATCCCGACCATCAGCACCAAATAAGCAAATTCTTGACTCGTTTGTAAATAAAACACGACTCAATTGTCGGAGAAGTTTAGGGCCAGTCGCTGGTCGGTAAGCTTTCAAACTTTCAGCTTCCTCCTTACTATCCACCCTCTTACATTGGTTTCACGTACCTCATGCAAGCAGTGATATGCCTGTTTCCAAACGCAGTAGATACAATAAAACAATCGTCCCGTTGAGAAGTGGATCTTTTCCATCCTGATCCGGATCTTCGTCTAATTAAACCTGATAACGTTTATATGTACACCTACCACATGTTGCTGAGGAGGGCAGACGACAGTTATTTACTATCAATCCCAGCTATCTCAACTCTAGGGCTTTCGGGATTCTTCAAGAAGAAAATCTTCTCGGACGATGTCGACGACCATACTTTAAGGGAAAAAATCTGACGATGATAATTGGAATGATTAACTAGATAATGAGACTCTCCCAGAAGCGGAACTTGAACATGAAACACGAAACGAGAAGCAAAATTGAACAAAAACAGCTTTTTAGGAACCAATTGTTACCAAAAAACAATTCATTATTGCCATAGAAGTACAATAAGAATCAAAAGAAACTGATTTCCCCGTTAAAATTAAAATCCCTAAAACCAGAAGAACACCAGAAACGACATCACCCTAAAAACTTGTAAACTAGTTATATTTAGTAAATTGTTAATCCGCCGATTTAAATTTTAAAAAGTATCTATCTTTTTCCGCCTAGATACAACAAACAATACACATTAAACTATCTTCGTTAAGATTGCATTCTATTCAAGCAAACAACCCAGATCCTTTTGTTAGCACCGCCAATTTAACGCCGTTGCGAGACAATGTTCGTTACATTCATGTATCTAGTTTGACTAAAGTCGATGGTCGTCGTCAATTGACCTATTGCTCTTCGTCGTCTATCAGCCAATTCACCACCCACTTGATCGTGCGGACGCACAATAACAATCCGCGGCCTACATGGACACTTAACACACCAAATGCACACGCGTGTACTGTTACACATACACGTCTACACACACTAGCAGTATTTAAATATAGCAATGAGTTGGACCACTGATTGCCCCGATATTAATTTAACATCAATAATAAATATGTACGTGTGACGGGTATTGACGTCAATTTATGATGGCTATTTTAATAGGACGCTATTTCGTTCCATCTTCGTCGGACAATTGTGGAGAGGTTAAAAAGGGATTCGTATTTTCGTAATTTGGAGTTGAATTTTAATTATTTTTAAATAAATAAATAATAATTTAAAAAATTCGTAAATAACACGTAGCAGTGTGGTGGATAGAGCTATTGCTAATAATTTTGTGTCGTGCAAAAGTTTAAATTTATAATGTCCTTTATGGGAGTTGTTTTGGGAAATTCCTGAAAAATTATAAACAAAAAAAATAAATAAAATAATTTGATTCCAAGCAACCGATTCTTATTCTAAAACCGCCCTCTGCGTAGTTTTTTGCGTAATTAACTTGTTCGTTTGATTGTGTCTAATTGGAACAGCCTAACTAAGATATTTTGGGTGAGAGGGTCCGCACAAAATTCTCCCGAAAGGAGCAAAGCTTGGGATCGGATTATAACAGGAATTTTTTTTTTACTTATTATATTTAATAAAATACCAACTAATACATCAATCGTACTATCCTTCATTTATTGCATGCGAGTCTATCTAATATTTACAATAAATTTCTTTTTTATTGCTTCCTTTCTAATTCTTTTGTCTGTGCATACTAGGCATGGACCCATTAGTCGTTGCATGGTTAAGATCGATTACGTCAGAAGAGAGATCCTAATCACGTTTTTACACGTTCCAATGTACTGCAGCTTCTTTCAATTGCATATGTCGTAATACAAATTATTTCTATGTTAAATAAATAGGTGGAATGGAAAATAATGAAAGCGTGTCAATTTTACATCCTGCGCAGTTCCCTCTATTTTTTTTGTTGAATTTTCTTGAATTTTTTTGATTTTTATGAACTTTTTTGAATTATTTTGATTTTTCTAATTTTTTTTGATTTTTTTATTTCTTTTTAATTTATTGAATTATCGAATTTTTGTGTTTGTTGAAGTTTTTTAAACTTTTTTAATTTCTTGAATTTGCTGAATCTTTTGAATTTTTTGAATTTCTTCCATGAACACTACACACTCATGGTTCCTAGGAACCATGGGTTATGACAAGCTTTAGAACGCTTATTCATCCCGTTGGTTACCCCGAAAAAAAAAAAAATAAACATCGAAAAACAGCACGATGCTACATTAAACGATACACTTTGTGGTATGTTGATCTGGTCCAGTTCATAGCCATTTCTTCTAATTTTTTGTTTTAGGCTTTCTCTCTACTTTTTATTGATTTTATATTTCCCATTGTTTGACAAGCTTCTGGGACAGAATTTAAGCCATTCATAACTAGGATTAATCTATGCAATGCACAATGATTGATGTTGAAGACAATCGATTTCATACTTTCTCCTGGTAGATAATCAGCACATTCTTTCACACGTTATAGCCTTAATGAACAAACTGATTTTTTTTTTGTAGAAATCACTTGATCATGCATTCAATAATGAAAAAAAAAGAAGTAACAGATAGTGGCGGGTTACATCCATGCACCATATATAGGCCAAGGAGCTTAAAATATTTGATAAATCACTTCAAAAACCATTTCCATATAATCTACATTGATCTGGTGAATTATTGAAACACGTTGCGGTTTTAAACAAAACCAAATCTGGTGCTCCACGCTGATCTATCATAGTCAGTAAAACAAAATAGGACGTGGGTTGCGTAAACCCACCACTTTGCGCGTTAATTACGTTAGTTTATTAACAACAACCTTATGATCTTTTTGATTGTTGTCGTCATTTTTAATAATTCAATTTTGAACAAGATGACCGCATTCCTTTAACTTTACATAAAAGCAGTTCTTATTCGTAAGTCTTTTAGCAAAGTTTGAGGGATGTTTTCGCGTATATTTGATAACAGCGATTGTTGTTTGTTTAAAACTAGCAAATGTGAAGGAGTAAAATTAAATTTGTTTACTTGTTTAACTACTTTACGTCCGACACTTTACTTATTTAAATGTCACGAAAAATTATATCTGCCATTTCTCTAACGGGAGATTTATGATCTTGTTAATTACATGCTTACACATGAGTAACATTGAGCCACAATCCTCGAAAACCAGTAACCACGTGCAGCATGTACATGCACAACATCGTAATTAAAATGCCTTTCTTAAGAGACCGGCCGATTATTTTTACGATATTCGAACGTAAAAAGCGACAATGTCTTTACTTTTCGTGCAACTTATTGATAAATACGTTTCATTCGATGTACCGCGAACTATACCGGCGCGATCTTCAATTTCAAGTTTTACCGAGTCATATTGCCAGAACCGTTTTCCATCGCGGCCTACCAGATTGTCACGCAGATAATTAAAACTGTTCTGAGTGAGATATAATTAAATACAACAGAATCTAGATTGTTGTCGACTCATCGTCACTACATCTGGCGCCGTTTATTGCTTAGTTGTGGTAGCCGTCTGAATAATTTTTATACTTTAATTTACAACACTTGGTATCTAAAATATTCTTTCTAAGGAAGATGGTTTGAAGGAACATACTTAAAATCGGAAGCTACAAGGTCCGAAAATTTACCTAAATTTTATCAATAATATCAATGTTTAACGATAGGTTTGAGGTTGTTATAATTTTTTGAAAAAATCGAAAAATAAATCTAAAATAGATCTGCATTGGTGAAGCAACAGCGTTTGTCAATATATCATTTCTTGATTACAAAAGCAATTCGTAACTTTTCAAACGTAATTTTTTTGAATATTGCTGTTTTTTAAATAATTTTAAAGTGCTTTTCAAAGCTCACAAATGTTGCAGAATATGCTGGCAATGTATCGTTTTTTTAACTTTATTTTATCTACTACAGTATGACATCTCTACCGATTACATATGTTATCTATCTACGTTAACTATCAGAATTGCATGTAGAGGACGCGCAAAATAAAATATTCATTTACGTTTTCCAATGTGGGCTTATCCACTACTTAATTTAAATATAAAGAGAGCTGGCCAAATATATCAAAAATTAATGATCTTTGTGTGAACGTGTTAATACTAGTAATAAATCGATTTATATGTTTAATAAACAAAGCTAGGTCCGCCGATCTGATGCCAGTCCAAATTTTAAATTCAATAGTTGTATTATTCGGTTATTCCCCAAAGACCCCATGATTTCATAGTTACGATTACATCGGATTTCATGGCAAATCCACCCTCAATCAAAACCATATAATTTCATTCAATATTAACAAGTTGAACTTCAATTCCTCAAGTTGTTCAAGATTTTCCAAAATTTAACGTGATGATGATGATCCTTTTTTTTGAGGAGTTCTGCTGGATGAACTTCGAAAGTAGCTGTTTCTGCCAGAGGTTCACTTACAACACCTGGATGGACTTCTTCATTTGCTGAGATGCCAAATAACTTCAAAAATTTGAAACTTAATGCAATTTTTTATTTTTGGCCAAACAAAGGCTTACACGATTCCATTTTGATAGCTTCGTGGTAAATTGTATTAATTCCACATCGTTCAAAGCCTTAGTCCAAAGTAATGTATTATTATCGCGCAAGCAAGCCTCTGCCGTAAATTCGCGTTCGTTATCTGACCGAAAAACATTCAAAGCATCGAACTCCAAAAAAATTTTAAACAATTCCGTGGCAATTTCTACAGCTTTCTTAGTAAGTAGGCAGCCTTAAAACTCTATATTTGGTTAAATGTACTTTATAGTGTAAAATAACTTATGCGCCCCAACTTCTTTGATTCAAGTTGTTAACTATTATTGAACCTAGAACCTGACCTGCACTGACTTTCTTTGTTTTTTCCGTCCATCTTTAATATTGTCTTATAAATTATTTTTTAAAGCTCACTAGAATATTTACATACTGTTCGCTCACTTTCTTGTAAGCTTTCTACTCGGCTTCGTGCCCGCATGCAATATGCACATCCCGGAACCAGTATGGGTTTTAGTCGTCATAATTCAATTGTCTTCAATTCTCACCATTCTGGTCGTTGAAATTTCTAAATGCAAAAGCTGTATTCTTTTGTGCTACTGTGACTTATTTAAGGTTTAAGGTCAAATTCAAAATTGGATGAAACGTAATGTATGTTCAGATACACAAAGCAAAATTTTTCTATCGGCGGAAATTCATTTTGAAAGGGTAAAGCTTCCCTCCGAAAATCGATTAATTTTCATTTTTTTTGTTACCTCTAACTCTTACCGTTCCAGGATTATATCGAAAAATAAAATAAAAATTCATCAGTTTTGCGGAGGGGTGCTTCACCCTTTCAAAGTGAATCTCTGCCGATAAAAAAAAAAATTCCGTACTTATCTGAACATACTCCACATCTTTACCAAGCTTCATCCGAATCTGGATTTGACACCTGGAGAGCTTTCCTTGATAGTGTTTCGTAAGTTCAGTTCCTCACACGTTTGTTTTTGCCGATTTCAGGAATTCGACGCGTTTGTTATTGCCTACTACACGACATCTGCAATAATATTAGGCAAGATTTTGCGTATTTCACATAATAAGCAATCTCGCTTATTCCGCGTAACACACGCATGCAACTCACGCCGTTAGCAAGCATAATACCGACCTTATAGAAACGAACCTCCTCTTCGGAGGAATTAAAACTCGACGGCGGCTTTCAAAGTATGTAGCCGGTGGACAGTTAAAAGATTGCCGGCAATTAGGTGAACGCAAAAATAAATTACAATGCATTAAAGTCCGTTCCATGTTTAAATCATAAGTTACCGCGGTGCCCGTACCGGACGCATCTCTCTCGCGATGCAAATTCTGGAATGCGCCTCCTTTTTGCATCGTGCGCAATACGAAACGAGCATAATTCCGCCGCCGATGTATGGGGTTTCTTTGTTCCCGTTTCTTCGCGTTTGTTCTGTCGCTTATCATAACGATGAGGCGCTTATAATTGCGGCCGTGGCATTATAAATCCGTAAAGACGATGTCTCTAACTTGAGAAGTTTGCTTATGAACCTGTAGATGAAATTGAATGATTTTTTTCTTTAATGCCGCGTACAAAATCGATCATTTTTCAGAGGTATAAACTATCATCAGCATTATCTTTTCAGCAGTAAAGTAATATGGAATTCTAAATATCATCTCCGACGCCGATTGATTAGCTAAACTTGTGTATCGAGTTTTTTTTCTTGCTTTCTCTTTATTCAACTAGCCTTTCCCAAGAGAGCTTACAAACCAATTATAATGGACACCTTTGAAAGAAGAAATCGAAATCGATTGATTATCTGATGATAATCTCAAAGCTAAATGTTATTCGTCCTCATCAAGATGTGATTTTTGGCCGACTACCCATCGCTTAAGTGGAAATGTCATAAAAAGCTTGCATCTGCCACAGCCGTTGGCGATAGGCAAAACGGGCAATACGTTGTTAGCAAGCCTGCAGAAACGAGTTGCGCTTCACGAAATTAGCAGAGACTAGACAAATTCGTGTTTATTCGTCTCATGAGAGATTGGTTTCCCCGAGAGTCGACAAAACACGAGTCTGTCTAGTCTCTGGTTAATTTCGTGAAGCGCACGAAAAGTGTCCTCGTTTCTGCAGGCTTAGTTATTAGTAAGCTAGCAAAGAGTATTACGTTTATCATTTGTTAATATATTCGATCTTCGTTTAATACTTTCAACCTTATTTTAGTAATTCTTAGTTCGGTATTTTCCAGTAAGGCTGATTTCTCTCGAAATCTTCACGGTCGTTAACAAAAAAGATGAACGGTGCAAAAAATGTAACTGGTGACAAATATTTAAAAGTTCTACTATTTCTTTCAGATACTAAAAAAAGGGAGCGAACTTAATACACGTGTTCGTAATGTGATACACTTAACATATGCTGTGAATGAAAAGATCGCATTGCTCATTCGTGAAGAATTTCCTGATGTTAATTCACTAATTAACTTATTTAAAGTATTTATTTGTCGCTAGAACCTCTAATGTACATGATTAGATAAAGAGATAGAGAAAATTAGGGACGTTGTAGATAAAATTAACCCAATGACCATAGCGAAAGTATACAAAGGATTTTAGAGTTAGGATAGAAAATTGTAGTTTAAGTTTATTTTTAATAAACTGTAAAAATTTGAATTTTTCTTGAAAGTTTCTATTCACCCTGTTTTCTCATCTAAGATTTATCATGTACTCGTAAGTAATAATAAAAATTTTTCTCCTATTTCCAACTTCTGGCCCGATCATTCTGAAAATTTCTATAATGCCATAACTTTTCATTCTGAAAAACTTTTCATAATATAAAATAAATTACGCGCGCCGCAATACACATGACATTAACATCTTCTGGAGTTCACAACTTGGGAATTAAAATTTGTAATCGTTTTCCACCCCCTATAAAAGAAATTAGCGTATGTAGAAAATTTAGACATCAAGGAAAGCTGTATCTATTAGAATATTTTTTCTATAGTTTGGAAGAATTTTTTCTATTATAATTTCTAGGTATTTATTTTCGTTTTCTTTTGTATCCACTTTGATTACTTTTCTAGTTTAATTATTCGCATTATGTATCTTTGTTTCGCTTGCGCATGATGTTCTGACGTATTGTACAAGCTTTTGTATGTAAATTACTTACTTACTCACTTAACTAGTTGATACTTGCAATAGGCACCTATAAATAATAAATTGGGAATTGTTGATTTGAGTTCAATGTAAAAGGAGTAGATTTATTTAAATAATAGCACACCAAGTCTTTTCAACAGCAAAAAAAATATAATAATTTAGCTAAGTTGAAGTATTTATGAAAAAATGGGTCGATTGTGTAACGTGGACGTTGTATTAGCTTCTGTTAATCCCTTCTTCTAACTCCTAGATTTTGGTACGAATTAACTTGTTTAATCTTCGTTTCATTTATCTTTATGTGCATTCCTTTGCTATTGTCATTACTTTAATTTTATTTTTATTTATTTTCATTCCACATTTATCCAGTACTCCATACGTCTAAATTAACCTTTCTGGAAGATTCGCTTTTTCTAAATTTCTGTATCCTGCATACAATGGCTTCGATAGTCTTTCTACCTCTTTAACAATCTCAAGTTTGGAGAATTAACATGAGTAAGAGATTGCGGTACTAACGTGCCCGATCTTATCGCCTCTTATAAATAAAAAGAAAAATGGAAACAAAAAGAAAATAAAGCTAAAAATGGTTAACCATCCATAATATACCGTTATTGTTATCGATGACATTTCAATTAAAATCGAGCGTGTATAGCGCGCTATCAATTTACGCAAATCGCTGTTTTACATTTACATTACAAGGTCGCGACCTTATCCCGTCAAATGTAAATATACGAACTATATTTGCGTGGGTTGTTATTTATAATTACGGCGTGTGTGTGTTGTATGTAACGCGTTTCGTTGTTTTGACATCTGTCGACGTCAATACGTCCGCCCGAGACCCAAATAGCTCATTATCGAAACAGCTCGTTACATGTTTCCAGTTGCCGTTGATAACTGGCATTGTTTTGATGTACGATGAATCGCAAGATCGGATTATGTATATTATTGGCGTAAAATCGAACGACGAGTGTACTTCCAGACGTATGTATCTATGTAGATAGCTAATTCGGGAATAGAGAAATATTCGAAATTGGGCTAACCCCCGGCATATAAGACTTTAAAAAATCTTTAAAATGTGGAATGACACAATCAGGAATAAAATAATTTTAATCAAATAAGAAGCAACAACAAATGTCCTATACGTGACAGGATTAAAAACAAAAGTAAAAACTTCTGGAATACGACTAATAAAACTGCTAGTTCTGCAATTGATCCTGTTTAACATCTTCCTTAGCAGACTGTTCATCACTTCATCAGACTACGGGTCGTTGCTTGTTTATTGGAAGGAAGGATTTTCACTGGTTTTCGATAACTTTGAGAGGGGATTTATTCTTTTTTAATTAAAACTATGAAGCTTTATCTATGTGGGGTCTGTCAGTTGGATATCTTTCCCGATGCCCTGAAGATAACTTCTCTCGAAACATATATTCAAAAAGAGTGAAAATTGGGTGATATCTCCTGATGATTATCGCTCAATTTTGGTTACTTCTACAATACTTAAGATTTTTGAATATGGTGCGTTGAAGAGATTGAATTTTTTTTTGGACGACTCCAAGATTGTCATTTTCTTCGTTCTTCAGGTCATTGTGTCTTCGATTGCCTACTTCGGGATCGCTTGGGGTTCAAAACAAATCGGATAACTGATTCGCGTCCTGTTTGGACAATCGTTCTTAGTTTTTCAAATTGCACAGACGTAAGAAAGGTGTTACTTATGGATCTAGAATGCTGCCTATTACTTCAGGAGTTCCCTAAGGCTCGGTTCTTTATCCGATTTTGTCCTCTCCGTATGCGAATGTTCGAAATTCACGTGTCGTTTTAAATTTTCATCATCATTTCAAGTTTCAAACCTCCACCTTATTTGCTTCAGTTTTCAGTGAGATATTAAATTCTTGGGATCTGATATTCGCCAATACACTGTCGTGGAGGCTACTATATATTTCAACCACTTCCAAAATCGGGACCTCAATTTCTTGTTTATGAGGAAACGGACCATTCGATACGTGATAGGGCTAAGACCTAGTAAATCCTGCCAACCGCTTAGTGCTGTATTAAAAATTCTTCCGTTAGCTTGTTAATAAATTGACTTGGCCATCTATATCTATATCTATTCCGTCTAAAAGAAAAAAATTGAGCCTTCTTAAAGACCTTATTTGTTGAGAATTAGGGTATATAATAAATTACCATATTACATGATTAATTTAAGTTAAAATAACTTTAAGCTAGAATTAAAAAGAAAGTTGCGTCAATTTAATTTGAATAGATCTGAACAATTCTTTACTACAGCTTTAGGTTGATTTTAAATAAATGTGCACCTTTATTGAGTTAAAACTCTCAATTTTTAATAAGCTATTAATTAATTATTATTATTAAGCCCGTGATACACCAATAAATTATGAGAATTCGCTCTGTGCTAATAAAGGAACACCGGCACATCTTCGCCGATTTAAATGAAACTTTGTGGGTTTATAGACCGACTTATTGTTAGTGTAAAAATAGTGGTAATTTTTTTAGGTTCCCACTTGTTCATCCTAAATGAAATACATTTTAACAGTAAGTACTACTACCGCTCTACGACTGGTATTTTTTAGACCTTTCGCCTACTTGTAAATTCCCTTGTAGGTTATCGTGATCATCAATAACAACTAGGCTAGGCTAGAAGTTTCGTCCACATTCTTCAGGGCTGCTACTGCATACTGATTGGGGGCTATTTATTCCGAAGGGGTTTATATAGGGCTTGTTTAGAGTCAATGGAGTGGAAAGTTTATGGATCGACGAAGCGTAGCAGTTGCTACGAGGTTTAGTCAGTTGGGAATTCCACGTGTGATGTAATTTTGGCGATTTAAATTGGGATGTTTGAAGATTTCTACTACAACCGCGTACAAGGCCCGTGCTCAATAACAAGAGTGCCGACCAATCGCTTTGTTTCACCAATGTACACACTACTGAGTCTGGTAGACACCGGAGGCTTCCAGATGACTGCGGTGTTTAATGGAAAAGTAGTTTGAGAGCTTGAAATGGTTTGAAAATGGTTTTTATGTTGTTTCTGAAGTGAATCTCGCTGATGAGATCAATGGCAAATTGAACGTAAGATAAATATGCTTGTTGGATTAATGGTAGATCAAACTGCCGTTAACCACCGACTCTAATTTCCATGAGCTTATCTATCCTTAATTCAAGACGTTACCGATCGGATCAACAAGATTCTCAATGAAAACGCCACCGGAATGAATAAAAAAATCCTCAGTTAATCTGCAGTAGCAGCCCTGAAGGCGTTCCATAAGAGTGTGGACGAAACGTTGACAGAAACTACGACGACGAGGTGACTCCAATGGGGAAACCAAGAATATATATGTATCATTAGAATATTAAAGTGTTTGCTTGTGAATTGACATGGCGCCAAAGAATCCGAGCTAGACTCAAGCTGTAACTGCGGAGTTGACAATACATGTTACTCGAGCCAATAAAAAATTCGACTCGTTATCGCTCTCAATTATCGGAACGTTTTTACTTACGATAATTTCACATTTACACCCAATTCCTGTACATCGATTAAATTCATATAATTTACTCTTAAGCGCGCGCTAATGAAAACGAAGAAGTCCGTTTCATACAATTATGCAACATTTATCATTCGATTACGTTAGAATGGCGCGTAGGTTAATAGTTTTAATTGGCCGCAATTTTATTTATTACATGTTTTACATTTGTACGCTGGCGTGCATGCAGAACATTGTATATTCATAACTATTTCGTAACTTTTGACCGATATTCTATTTATATTAGGTTCGATTCGCACAAACAAGGTCAAATCTATTATTTAGCCATATTTTTATTCGAATTCAATGAACATGTTACGATTATGAAGATATCGCATGATAGAAAAAGAATGTTCTGCTTTCAACTCTTGCCGAATCCCATTTATGTGTTTGAGTTTGTGCGCCGTAAGCTGGAATATGGGTGTAAGATGCGATATTCTTGATATAGCAAAATGCTTAAAATATTTTTCTTTTATTATTTTATTATTACGAATACTGTGTTCCTAAAGTTAGAATTTTCGCAGACATCTGTCAATGTTAATGGACACTGCTGAAGTAATTTTTTTTGGAAATAAACCTTGCTAGCTTAACAGCAACAAATTGTTGGCTTATCATCATTATTATTTTCAATGATAGCTATGACAATTAAACATCGCGCCAATGATGAAAAAAGTTGATTCAATCTCATAACCAAACTACTGCAAAAATGATTACTTAATCATTTAGTTGGCGGGATAATTAAATTATTTGTTCCCGGAACAAAAAGTAATCTTATTCCTTATGCGTTATACACTGCGTATGCAAATCTTTCCACAACCACACGTGTCTATTATGCACCTCAGGTACGAAGATTCACCTCTACATTTACTAGCCGGAGTATCCAGTCAACTTGGGCGAAACGTACGCAATGCTTTTCTTAAATCCGTACGATCTCAGCTGATCAATGGCAGCACCTGGACGACTTCGTTCCCCTCACAGACACTTTTCTTTCCCGCCAACTACGCACATATTAAACAATCGGGGAAGAGAATTTACTTCCTAGGGGAAGTATTTGTGTATGTATACATGGGTGTATGTACCCATGTGCGAAATAGGCGTTATCTTAACGCTTATTACGTCGGGATTTTAAAGGAATGTCATTACGTTTACCTTGCCTAAATCGCGTACATAGCGTGGGAAGTATGGGGTGAGACGGTCATATCATGGGAAAGTCTTTGCGCAATTCTAGACGACATCTGCATGAAGGTATGTTAAGTGTCTGCATGAGCTATCAGGGAAAATGGTTCAAAATCATCGGAGGTGATGGATTTTTAGTCAGTAAGAGGGAGATTTATGCATTTTATCATAGATGCCTCATAGGAAATGGCATCTCATGTTAATGGCTTTTCCATGTTAGGTTTCTGGATAACTTTTGGCGCATCTGTAGTTTACAGGGTGTTCAAAAAAAATTAAAGACATTCACTAGTTAGAAATATAAGTTTGAATGGCGGAATAATTTATTCTTTCGAAACCAGAATTTCAATAATTTGTTTGAGTTGCTGGATTAAATACAGAGAAAATTCTAACGAGGTACGGTACGTTTCGTTTAAAATAAATAAAGTAAGACATGTTTTTTTTTTTAACAATCCTGCCTATGGGACCCGGGATTGAATTGGACGGCGAGAAAAAAGTTGCGAACGCACTCTCAGATAGAAAGTCCGTCTACCCAAATATGACCGAGGCAACCGAGTCTGTGCTCATCCCGGTCATTTTGAAAATTAGGCCATCGTATGCCACATAGTATCGGATGCAGGTGTAAAATCAAGAAAGATTAGTAAAATGAAGACTAGCCCAGCAGTCTCGCTCCTCTTGAACGAGTATAACCTCAATTGTACGTAGAAGATGAAAATCATTCCATCTCTAAATTCAAACTGTTTATTCAACCGAATTCCTTGCTATCATTATTCCTAAGTCTGTTAGAGATTATTCACCTTGACACCTTTGAAAGAGAGGAAAACGGACTGATTCTGCGGAAATAAGGGTTCCTTGTTCGGTTTGGTTATCGTTATTATGATGGTATGCTTCAAAGAAAACGGAAAATGTTGAAAAAACTGTTAACGGCCTTAAGGAGGACCCCATCTGGTGCAGGAGCCTTACCTAACTCTAAAAATCCAGCATCTTATTGGTAGCTTTGTGCTCAGTGATTCGTCGAAGTTCCTCGGTCTCGTCCTATAGCTCCTCACGAAGCAAAATGCTCTCGCATACTTCCTCTAAATACTTAGCACAGGCCTTAGTCACACTATCTTCCCCGCACAACAAATCCGTCCCGGCCTTGAATACAAGACTCTTAGACTCAAGAAAGAAGAAGGTTGGAAAGGGGATTTGATGAGCCTCCTAAGCTAAATAACTGACTTTGTCATTTTAACAATTTCCTCGGCTTGGCTAAGGTTTTTATATATTACCAGACGACTTTTAATTCTTCCCTTTACAAGTTTCTTTAAACTAAAAAGTTTCTACGAAAACATATATAAAAGAGGATGGGTCCCTAAATAATCCAGCAAAACATTTATGCATTGTAGAGATTGGTTATGGGATACTTTAGTTTGCTTCTATGAAAAGTGAAAGTGAAGAAGAGGACTTCTTCCCACTCATGTTGATCGCCATTTCCTACCAACACATCTTCTTCCTAGCCGTTTTGGAAATTGATATTACCATCATGATTTTAAAAATGCTTTTTTAAAATTCATTCGTTTTGTTTCCTGCGGATTTTTATTCATTTTCCCCAAAAAAAAAGCCAAAGTTCTTTGCGGGCAACCGGCTTCATCAGGGTTGTAGACTTGATTTGGTTAAAAATTACATTTCTTCTAAATGATTTTTCACGAAATATTATTGCTTGGCGTAGGCACATTAGCCTAGAAATAGGGACTCCGTCTAATCCCTTTTGCAATAACTTTTTTTTATCATTGCCTCGTCGAGGGCGTTCTTTTGTTGTTTTTCTATTCGATGATTCATGAAAACTATCTGATTTGATGATAATTGAATACACTTTATTCTAGTTTTTGATGATATCTATAAAGCTAGTAATGATATTGTTGCTTATTGTTGTTCGTGCTTTTTTATTAGTTTATTATTATTTTTTGGGCGCCATTCCTCAGTCAAGTACGTACATGCAGAGTTCATACATGAAACGTGACTAACTATAAAAGTTCGAGTATCATGTTCAGGTGGCAAACCTCAAACTGGAACAGGGATAATCCACAATCCAAGGATAATTGAGGTTCTACTGTATTAGCACGATGCTCTGTTCTTTTTTTTTTTAACATTCCAGCTGTGTGCCACAAAAAATTATCAACGGCTGTTAGAAAAGAACGCCTCTCATGCCACCTTTGAGCCCGAAAGACCTCAGCTTCATTTGCTTGGGCTCTTACTCTGTCCCCAAGGTTCCGAATAACATGCTTACTCGATTCACTCTCAAGTTATTGTTAAGAGTATGGAGAAAAACTCTGAATCATCTGAATTTCTTGACTTATCATCAATTTTTATATCTTCCATTTGGAAATACAGTAAGGAAAATCCGAAAACGAAAAGCAAGAATTTTCCAAATTTTTTTGTGCTCACAACAGGCTACGATACAACTATAAAAAGAACACAAGCATGTATTTCAAGAGAGAAGAAATTTCAACACACACTCGTATAGTAATTGCTGCCTAATGCATTTCATAAACATTTTTAAACGATGATTGAATCGATTTACGTATTGCAAAATTTCACCAGATTAAAGAACACGAAGCTATTCTGCTCCGCCTAATGTAGCGGGCGTTGAACAGACACGAATTCGAATGTTTTTCGCCTGTCGACGGGCAACCTACGTCGTATTCTTTTATGTTTATTTCTTTTGAAGCATGCATAGCTTGTAGCGTTTTATTATTTTAACATTTCACGGTGCACGGGCATTCTTTCGCGACAAGAGCGTATTAGAAAAAAAAAACGATTTATAGTTTCGTTCCTATTTTGTGCGTCGAATGTGTTGTTACTATTTACTAAATACGGTTTTACGATTGGGCAATCCATTGTTTGCGCCCGCCGCTGCGATATTAAATATGTACCAGTAACAAGATATGATATGTCATGTAATTTACTATATGTATATGCAGTTGATAATACCAATCTGTCGAATAACGTTGCCCAACGTTTGTACGTTATATGTCGCGTTCCGAATTGGTTTTTATTGTTTAGGAGAAAACCGCGCTCTTTTGAGGAATGCATGTCTTTTTTAGCAGGACAATACTCGATTCTCTTACATAATGCGCTGCCGAAAATATTTCGTAATCGCGGCGGGAGCGTGTTAGGTTTGCAATCCTGCATAATGGAATGTTGCCTAATTACGTATGACCTTTGAAAGTATGCTTGCTGTCTGTTACGAATTAATAAGTCTGCTTTGCTCGCGTTATGAATGAATTTCGACAGTTCATTCTTGCTAAACTTCCTATCTTTTTTACATGTAAATCTGTCTGGTTTTATAGTTCAACGATTCGTAGCAGCATTTCTAGAATAAAGGTGTGTATATTATTCGTCCAATGGATCTTTACCCATGACGTAATAAGTTTTGCCCATCTGAATCAAATGTGATAAGGCGTCATTTTTAACTTGGGGAACAACTAATGTGGCCGCACAGGCCGAACAACGTGAACTTCTTGAAAAGGAAATTTATGCTTTCTTATATCAAAATAACATTTGCTATTAAAGAAATAAAAGAATATCTCTAAAATAAATATATTTTTACAAAACTACTCATTAATTATTGATGAATTAACGCAAGTTGAACACGGCGAAAGCTTCATCTCGTCTGTTAATGGTTGATCCGCTTTAGGTTTTTGTTTTGTTTTAGTTTCTTTTTTTAAATTAGTAGACTTGGCACTATTAAATTAAAAATGAATTGTCTCGCAAGATTTTAACAGTAAAATAAAAATTACTAATGTGAAAAGTCAGAAATCTTTACTTCCTGTACTAGACAAGACATTTTAGAAGAAAACAGAAGTAACAACTGAAATCATTTTTTTTAAACAAATCGCTAAAAAACAATAAAACTAATAATAAATTCCAGCCTAAAAGAAAGTCAAAAGAAAATGTTTGCCTAAAGCTGCTCAACAATGACCCAGCCTACCTTGAAAATTACTTTGCAGCTGCAAATCGGGATTTCTTCCATTCTAGGGGTCCAAACCGCCCAATCCATTTATGAGGGAACTGAGTGTTTAGAAATTTAGTAATTTATCGTATACCATGAGGAGAGAATCCATCGTGTTGAAAACTCATTCTACCATTTATTGGAATTCTTTCTATAGCTGAAAGAATTGTGTCAGTTAACAGTTAGACGTATTTTTGACTAATTTAATGACCCCTCTACAAAAAAAAAATGGCCCAATAGTATAATTTCCAACTATTCCTACCCATACGTTCACTTTTTGGAGCTACTGCGTGTGTGTTTCTTGGAAGAAATAAAGATTTTATTCATTTATTCAGGAAAAAAGTAGCTTTAGGAAATTTGGGCTTTCATTAGCTCTGTGTATTCAGTATTTGCTGATTTCCATTCTAAGGAAATGGTTTCTCTCTAGAAGATGCTGAAAGTTGTGCAATTTATTGCTTTTAAATCCGTCTTCTTTCAAAGCTTTATAGCAACCACTTCTAGAAACCTAGAATTGTTGTCAGGTTACTGGAATGCTCTTCTTCAATTGCCAAGGACTTCAGCCACGAAGCAATGTCCTAGCTTTCTCTTCTTACTATATTTTATTTTTTCTTCCATGGTATAGGTAGACCTTTTGCGTTCTAATATTTGTCAAAAATGTAAAAGTATGCGACACGGGATATTTTTTAATTTCGATACCCAATTTTATTTTCCAGGAGTAACATATAGCCTCTATCTTTTCAGAGGTGCATTTGTTTTCGTTGGATTACGTTGATTTTTTAAGTATTCCAACAGAACGTCTGTAACAGCACTCTTCTGGTTCTTTGGGAACCGTATTTAATAGCTCGTTCTTTGACAGAGAGTATATATCACAAGCCGCAAAACCATTCATCGCAAGGCGTGGAACAGTTTCTTCAGTAATGTTCGACATTCTTCTCTACACAAGAAAAATGAGTTAGCTTTTTCGAATCCAGTAAGATATTTCTCCAATGCGTCTTAATAGGCGCAAAGAAATCAAAAAAAAAGCGGGTGGCACACTGAGTCGCTTTCTTTACGGGTCTTGAACACATGTAAAATTGGAAGATAAACTACCTCCAGTTACTTTCTTACCTTCTAATAATTTCGCATGGAGTGGGAAGATAGTACTTAGTAAACCAGGAAGAGTCGAAGCAACCAAGTAACCCCTTAAGTCCATCTACGCGCCAGAAGTAGTAGGTATCAACCTTTTCGAACTTTCTCATTGACCTTGATCATCCAGCTGTAGCTGTAGATTAAGGTCAATGAGGACGTTCCAGAATCGGTCGATATATGTGAAGGTTGTTCCTCAAGACCGATAAAAGGGGAGGTTCCAATTAATTTACGACCGTTCCTCAAGTCGAGAACGTTCCCCAAGATCAAGGTTGGAGGAGGTTTCAACTAATACATTATAATATATAAATGGATTGAAGAAGGAAAATTATTGATAAGGAAGATGATTTTTTCTTATGAATGATGATATTATAAAAGCAAAAACATGATCGTCACTGCATGTTTAGCAAAATTTGTAACATTGTTTGCAAAATGTAAACCTCTTTCAGAAATTAGTTCTTTTCTTTGAGTATCACCGCTCAGGTTATTTTCATCATAATTAACAATGTTTTGCGGTAGAATTCATTTGTTTTATTGCTTTATATTATTTGCTAAACATACGCTTAGATTATGTCGTCTACTGATCCGATCCAAGTACATTTTTCTGGTTGATCGTAGGCCCGTCCGTAATTAATGGAAAGCTCCATTCCGCGTAACTTAAAACGCCTTTGGAGTATCAAATGTTCTTTGTTAACACGATAAATCCAAGATATAACATCAGTTATTCACATCAACGTATCAGAATAAAAATATTGTTAAAAGTCTGAATAGATGCAAAAGAGATTTGGTCATCTTCACCTCTCCAGTCAACTTCACCTCACTTTACGGTACTTGGTGCAGCTGACGATAACAATATAACTATGTAATAAGACATTTTTTTAATTCATTTGTATTTTATAACTTAATCAGGGATTCCGCGGGCAATATACAAAAAAAAAATCATAGCAACGCCTACAATCGAAAACCTTTGTTCATTGACTTCATTTACAATCTTTTAACTCGTTTTTAGCAGCACCCATACTTCGTTGCGATGATTATTAGCAAATAAGGTTAGCTTAGTGTGTGTGCTTGTTATCTTAACAGTTCCATAACCAGAACTGAAAGAAAAAGAATAAGAAACTTACAAAACGGACCTAAGAACATATCAATTTTTCTCCTCAAACTCGGCGATGCTTTCGAAAAATTAATTTCAAATCAAATTCTCTGTATTGATTGGATATTACGATCTCTCCGTCATAACAATATTATGCAAATAGCATTTCTACAAGCACGTTTATAGAAAGGCAGCTTCATACATCATAACATGCATCTATGACTATTTTCCATCGCGGTATTGCTTTCAAGAATAAAATATATGCAACAGGCAGATTGCTCGCATATATAGGAATATATTGCGGACATTTGTTAGATCAGATAAAACCGACGACGAAACCGTATCGACAAGACGTGCAGCATCCACATCTCAATATGTCAATGGGAGTAAAGCCCTATCTCTGCTCCATTAAGACGGAGGAAAACCGTACCTAGTGAAGTTGTCCTTCCATCCGATGCCTACTTCGGCATTGTGTGTGATTGAACGACAATCAATCGGCGACCGACGCGAACAGACTACACATATAGGGGTGTAGCCTTCCCACACTGGCTGATTTCCATATTGAGATCTATGGCCGCGTACGCGTTAAAACTGCACGGGAAGTGATAATTCTCTATGCATACTAAACTCTCGTATAGGTGTATTGGGATGGAGATTGAGATGGAGAACGAAAGAGGAGGTATTGGACGCGTTTAGGTGTCAGATGGACGATTAAGTTGCGAAAAACACGTGTTCCGGCCGACGTAAAATATTACGAGAGGACGTTTTACTATAGCAAAAGCGTTTCGAACGTGTTAATTAAGGCCTACACGTTACATATACGTAGAGGTAACTTATACTTGAGACATTGGAGAGCATCGGAGATCTTTCGGAGCGTTCGCCGACGGAGAAAAATGGTTTACATCATGCGTTAGGGATTAATAGATTAAGATGCTTACGTTAATTGATTTTTGCTAGGCGCGATCGTCGTGAAATTTCGAAAAAAACCGAGGTGAAAGGCCGAGCAAGGATGTCCGTTTGGTTCGTAACAGTGGTTCTCAAACCTACTCCTTTTCAAATTCCTTTTGCTAATTCCAAATTTTTGTTATCAAATTACTAACATGTGAACATGTGTAATAGATAATGTCAATGTGTTGACAAACAAAACAATATGCACAGTCCTAGGGCGAAACCTGGTATAAACATATACTTTCATCTAACCAGAAATATCTGATGACACAGAAATGAAAAGCAAATGTCCATGAAGGGTAGTTCAAAATGTTTCAAGCATCAACAAGAAGATGGTCTTACTTGTTAAATTATTTTTCTGCAAAAATAGAAGAAACATCGAGCCGTCATTAAATGCATTGGAAATTGCATTGGAGAGGCAATACGCCTGCACAAATTGAAGCTGAGATGGACGCCATTTATGGTGATTCTGCACCATCATCTGCAATGAAATTTTGAACAGCTGGAGTTAAACGCTGTCGTATCGGCTGGGTTAACGGTAAACGGGGTGGCTAAAAACTGCGACCGCTATGAATAACATAAGAGAAGTTCACCAAATGATCGCCAGGTTAAAGTTAGGGAGCTAGCGGAGGCTGCGGACATCGTGTCTGTTAACGCATTCGAATAAGCATTTCCAAAGTCTTGTTGAAGCAGGTTGTAGGAGTTTTGGCGTCGACCAAAGACTGCAGATGAAACTTGGACCCACCAGTACACTCCTGAAAACCAATGTGCTATGATCTTTTTATGGACCAGTTATGGAATTCCTTGAAATCAATCGTTAGATTTAAAGCATTTATCATAGCAAGATAGTACTGATCTTAAGTTCTGGCAAGTCATTAATTACCGGGAGAAGTGCTAAGAAATCAGTTTCATCGTCACGAATTCAAAGAAAAAAGACAAATCAGCAAGTTAAAAATTATAGTTGGAATTAGCTCCAGATGTGAATGAAAAATGATTGTTCTTCTTTTTTACCAATTTTACCAATTTTTTACCAAAATTTACCAGTGATATGGCAACCTAATTCTTCAGACTGCAATTGCATCGAGCATCTTTGCGATAGTTGCGATCTCGTCCTCCCATAACGCTGGAAGAACTGGCAGAAGCAGTGCGACAATGATGGAAAAAAATTCCGGATTTATCAGTGCACTAGTAGTAAGCAAAGAAGATGCGTAGTTGTGACATAAGCACGACGAGACCCCACGCAAAATTTAAATTAAATTTGCTACGTCTAAGGTTGTTAATTATGTTAAAAGAATAGATTTGAACTAACAACTTATTATTTGGGCCAGTTCAATGAAGCAGCAGCTTATTTTCATCGTCGATAGGCCAAGCATAAAAGTATCAAAATCATTGAATTAGCATTCCTGTAACAACGAAAAAAAAAAACAAGAAAACAGATATAAAAATGTGGACATCGGATAGGTTCCGGAGAAATTTATTTAGAAACTTAATTTAAATGTAATATTCAAATTATTTTGGTTAGTAAAAACAGTCCAAAGCAGTCTAAAACCACTTAAAAAATAAGAAAAAAGAGGTAGAAGAACTGAAAGGGATTTTATACTAGAAGAACCTAGAACATCACCTAGAAGAAAATAGGAAGAAGAAAAGAAGAAGATACTTTTCATATCTGTCTTAGTTATAATGCTTTTACTCCTCTTCTGCAAAAGGTCTCATTGCTTCTAAAGAAAAATTTGATTATAGTTGATTCGTGAGAACCCCAGCTCCTTTATTTTGCAAAGCTACAGGTTGGCAATCGCTGACCACACACCTCTACGAACCATCGCTCTAAGCTCCCATAGCCTCTAGTGCATAGGTAAGCGTTTTGTTTAAATTTATTACCTCGACGACAGTTTCATTTTCTGATAAGTAAGTTACGGGCGATTTATATTGCGCGTAATAGTTTATCTTTGTTACACGGCGCGGTGCGGAATATTTTCCACGGTACACCGGCGCAGTCGCGTTTAATTAGAATTAACAGAAGTCGGCCGCTGAAGATGGTTTATGATATTAGAGGCCGACTAGATTCGCCGCACCATGTACCATGAGACAATATAATTGCGTTTAGCTTTCCGCGACTACAAGCTATTAATGAATCTTATATCTCTTCGGCGCGTTATGTTCTTTTTACATTCTCGAATGTCGTAGCAGCATATATCTCTTGATTAGAAGCGTGAGAAAAACGCGTGTAAGACCATAACAGATCTATGAACGTACCTATTTATAGCCGGGCAATAAAAATTGCTTGGGTTTAGCGTAAAAGATGGTAGATATCTTTTTAGCATTCATGGGATTCAATAGATGACAATTGGCGGGCTAATACTACAAACAACATGAAAGTATCGGTACACTCCGCACCGTACAGGTTTAATTGATTAATTTGGAGCAGCTGTTTCGAGGATACGTCGACCGAATTTGGTTTTCGGTTGAAAATGAGGGTCGACGAAACAGCTGTTCCGGATTAGTCAATTAAACTTGTGTGGTGCGGAGTGTGCCGATATTTTCGTCTTGTTTCTTATTTATAAATGTATCAATGGACTGAAAATACTATATGGCCGCGTTAGCTTGGTTGAAAGGACGGCTAAAAACTATAATCAGTATCGACAACATCGGAAGGAAAAGTTCACCATATTGTGCTAGAGTTATTGGTTTAAGCACCACCACCTCTTTGGTATTTATGATTTTCCTTAATATTCTTTTTCCATGAAAATGATGATGAACTCATTCATTCATCAATCAATGATATTTCCACCTTCTACAAAGGAGACCAATTTCCATCCTCAATGAAACCATTCGTAAGACCATAAAATCCACTCTGTCAGCATTACAATCTCCACAATCGTACAATCTCGCCACATCTAACCCGACCATCGCTTTATTGTAGGAAAAATACATATAAATTGGTTCATTTATTTTTTGCCGATGAGCATACGACTCATCGACGGTTTATATTGTTGGTGGGCGTCGTTGCGATGTCAAGATATTAAATGGCCTGCTTAACTGTCCGTTAAAATTTAAATATCAATTAAGCGAGGGCGCACCGTTCAATCACGGTCATCGTAATGATGCGACGTGATCGTAGTAGGTATAGGCATGCATACGTATACACACGCATATTTCGACTCTTAGTCAGCGTTTTCTCTTATATCGATTATGATGATGGGGGAAAAAAAGGAGAAGAAACAGAGATGATGATGATGATGATGAATTAATAAGATATAAAATTGGGAGAAAGTCAGCCTATATATAGAGCACGCACGATCGAAAAACTAAGGGTCATCGATGCCTAGATATCTTTAGAGATAAATGCGAAGGATAATTAAGCAATGGATTCTTTATAATGGTTCGTCTAACGGGAGGAGGATTTTTAGAAACAGATTATGTTGCATCCGTTATTTAAATAAAGGTATTATTTCGTATTTGGCTGTTGTTTTAATCTCTTTTAGGAATCTCATCTCCATTACATTTATTCTTAATCTGCGCTTCTCTGTTAACGTACACCATTCGCTGTCGTATGATATCGCTGGTCTATTTTCTTTACTACTTCGGCTTTTATATTTTCATCGATCTCCTTTTTGCCTAAGAATGTTGTTTTCACTGTGTTTGTCATGAAATCGCTGGGCGTAAAATCCTCCTCGGTTTCTCCTTATATCCAATAATATCCTCTTCGGTACCGCTTTGAATATTTTTATCTTCCATTTTGTTCCTTATTTTTAATTTCCAAATTGGTTTCTATGTTTGTTTCATAACTTGATGGTTTAATTATATGTTTAGGTTAATTTTAAACCTAACTGAATTTTCCTAGAACATTTGGCAATTATTTTTTTATGGTAGTTGCATCATTACCTCCTTGATTATAAGCATATTGGCAATTGCTATCTAGTTGCTCTATCATTTCTAGCATGAGCCCCCTCAACCCTTGATTAAAAGAAGGACAATCTTTTGGGTCTAGGTGGTTTGAGTAATAAGTTTGAAACCCATCCCATTTTTTATGTTAAAGCGCCAGCAAAGTCGTTCGAGTAAGGAGGGCGTTGATAAAACCTATATTACGAGAGCAGTCTGCAAAAAAAAGCTTCTAACCTAACACAGAAACTACCATTTTTTGTCAAATTTTTATTTTCAAGATAGTCTCATTGTAAGTTCAAGCGATGTTTCCACCTTATTAATCCGTCCAAATAATAGTTGGCATCTTGTTTTGCGAAATAGGCGTTTATGAATGTGATGGTCTTCTCGTTCGATAAAAATTTCTGTTCTTCGAACGATACTTGAGCCTAAGAAGCAGATAGAAAATCGCTGGCTGGCAGATCGGATGAATTGGATGGCCAATTCAAATCCCAATTAATGAATTGTTGTTATGGTGAACATTGTGAGACGATGTGTTGTTTTGGTGGAACCAAACGTTCTTTTTTTCAATTTCTGCTTCCAGCTTGTCAAGTAATGCCGTTAACATTAACATAACTTAATGACTATCCCAAAGAACAGTCGCCATCACTTTCCAGGCCGATGGAAAGATCTTCGCCCTTTTTGGAGTCGATTCACCCTTCGCAGATCTGGAAACGGCAAAACACATTCTATGCAAATGTAATGCCATTGGTCGCACTCGGCAACATTTCAGCAAACTATTTCTGTCGTCTACTGAACTGAAGGACGAAGATCCTAGAGTATATCAAGGTTCATTAAGAGCCTTCACTTATTGTAACATATTGTTACGTACGGTAGTTTGTAAATAGCGTTGGATTTAATTTATCTAGTTTGCTATTTTTAAGTTTGACAAGGATTTTTTTATTTTTGAATGTTGACAGACGTTAAGTGTAGAATAAATCCATTTTATATTGAGTATATCGCCTGAGTTGTTTGTCTTTGCACCCCGACAACGTTTTTAAAGGCAGAAAAACGTTACAATTGGTGTCAGGCGTGGGGTTGGAGATTCAAGAGGATCTGCTTTTGGCTCCTGAAGGTTGCGCGTCAGCGCATTGTGTTGCCCAGGACCTAAGAATGGAAAAGGGTATAGCCAGCTTATTCAAGAAGAAGTTTGGAGGAGTTGAAGACCTGCAAAGTCAGTATCCTGAAGTCGGCAAGGCGCTGTACCTATCGGGAAATGAACGATATTTGTTCTATTTGGTGACCAAAGAGACTTCAATGGGAAAGCCAACTTATCACTCCATATGGGACAGCCTGATAAGCTTAAGAGGAAAGCTGTTGGAGCTGGGGATCAATAAGATCAGAATACCACAATTAGGCTGTGGATTGGATGGCTTAACCTGGAGGATCGTAAGAAGCATGATTGAAGAGATCTACCGATATACAGGCATTGAATTTCTGGCGTGCTGTTACAACCCACGGGCAGCAGAGGGAAAGCGACGGACAGTAACGTTTTCCGCCAGACATCGCTGTGCAGAAAAGGAGTGAGATGTCTGCACCGTCTTGACGACAGTAGTTCCTGTTCTAAGAAGGGAGCAGTGTTACGTACGGTAGTTTGTAAATAGTGTTGGATTTAATTTATCTAGTTTGCTATTTTTAAGTTTGACAAGGATTTTTTTTATTTTTGAATGTTGACAGACGTTAAGTATAGAATGAATCCATTTTATATTGAATATATCGCCTGAGTTGTTTGTCTTTGAGCCCCGACAACGTTTTTAAAGGCAGAAAAACGTTACAATATATAAGCATTGTTTACAAAAGATCTATCAGGGTCGCAGTGACTAAGAGCATTTGTGCCATAGCCCATTGTTGCTATATATACGAATGATTTTTTTGATACTGGACTAAATTGGCATGAATCCATATCCTAGGCCACTTTTGAAGATGTTATGTGGATGAAGTTACCATCGGGGTTACCATTTGCGCTGGCTCATTGGCCACCTTCTAATCTTCTCAGCCACGCCTTAGTCCATATAGCCTTAACTAAATCTTTTGAATACACCTTCAAGTTACCCCCATTTCACCCCGGAATATTCTTTTCTCAAAAATCGGTTTTTTGTATAAGTTCTAAAGAAAACGTTCAATCACATGAACGAAGCATCGAATGTAATTAGCCTATTTTCTATAAAGTAGCTGATCATTACTTAGACTTTTTAAAATTTTCAGGGCATTTTATAAAATGACGAATTTCACAATATACCTAGGACATATTTATGCAAACAGCATTTTAAAATTGAAATCAATATCAATTCATTACTAACAACGAAATACTCTTTGAATCGAAAGAAGGTTGAGGTCTTTCGATCCTCAACAATTACAAAAGCCTTAAAACCTCGTCGAACGAGATTCACTTGCACGGCACAATAGCTATATCGAATTGTATCTCGAATAGCCCGAATATAATACGGAATAATTAACAATAGACGTCGTAATTACATGTGTACACTTAACGAAAACGTGATTTCTATAATGAAGTGGAGTGTACTTAGTCATGAGTCAGAATAGCTTACAAAAGAGGGTGTTTATTAAACGCCAACGGTCCCACGCTGGGCCGCATGGGAATTTCTCTCCTTCTAGATCGAGACGCATAAAATTGCGATACAAACGTACAAGGTGGTACTGACTGCCCTTGTTTTGCCCTGCAATGCAAGTCCAAAAACTTACCAAGGGGGTAGAACTAGGGGAGATCGTCCTCCTCCTTTTGTACAATTGCGCAACTTAGTTAGGGTGTTTAGTATTCGTAAGTAAGGCATAGCGCTATGGAGTAGGTTTTTCGACCCGTGGGAATCGCATACCATTCCCTGACCCTTCCTTTCTCCGGTTCCTTCCTTCCTTTATCCTTTATGTAGGACCTCGCGGTAATCGCAAAAGAAGCACGTCGCCGGCGGAGTGGTGTTACGTTCGAGGATGCACCCCCCTCTGGGTAGGTTTTCGATCGAGGTGTCGAAACGACGTGACGGTGTTTTTTCTATGGATTACGACGACCAATGGGGTTTCCCCTCGAGTACAAATACGTTTAGAAGATTTTAATTTTCTTTCCTGCAGCTGTTTACCCAAAACAAATACCTTATGACGTGGTAATTCAAATATTTCATTTTTAAGATTGTAGCTTTCGACAATTGTTGCTAGAATCTTTTGTTTATAAAACTTTGAATCTGGATTGCAAGTGCAAATATAGATCAATGAAAGAAGTCATAGATTAACCAAATTTTCGTGGAGTCTGTATTGCAAGAAAAAAATAAAAATCGTTGTAAGATATTCTCTTTTATTATTGATCCTATCTCAATGGTTCTATCATTATTTCCCCTATTATTTCACATCGACATGTTCAGCTTTAACATTTACATAATACTTTCCTCGATGTCCGCTTAATACACGGTTTAGATATGGTTATCTCTCAAGCTAAACGAACATGACTTTAGAACTAAATAATTACACTCGTCTCTCGATTCATATTCGATCGTGGCTTTCCTTTATTTTTGTCCTAGTCCTCGCGGTACTACGCCTTGTCGTATACCGTGTATTATAGAAAACGGAATATAAAAAGCGTTTTAACGAAAATTTATCGATATTTCATTTATCTCCGAACACAACGGCGTCATTAAGAGGCGCACATCGTATTACTTCCTCTCTCTCCGTACCGATTCGAGCTTAAATCGGGCACAATAAGGCGCATAAATAATTTATAAAGCGATTTAAATACGTGAAGTACACGCTCCGTAGCCGATATAGGAATTCAATGGCCCTGTAGACACACGGACGTAACGTTAACGCATAAACTACAAGCGGACCGGACCACGGTAACATTTTATCCAATTAAATAAGTATATTATCTCTCTGTTTATGCCTTAGTAAGTAAGTACGATGTCCGCGTCGAAGTGAACTATCAAACATTAGAGGGAAGGCGTGTTTGTAGTCAATACGCTTTTATGTAAATAAAAGTGATGTATACGAATTATAGTAGTGGACACTAGTAAAGGAACTAGATACGTGGGATTAGGGTCCAGTGGCGGTTTTTTTCTTGTGGGTTCGGTGCATTCCACAGTTACCAATCGTATGTTGGGAGAAAATAGTAGTAGCGAAAGCATGGCACATACGCCATTCACGCACTAAAGGACTCTTGAGGTAATAGTAAGAAGTGGAAGAAATTTAAAGAAAGCGATGAGAAGTTTCATTTATGATTTGCAAAGGACTCTACATTGACATTTTGAGGAAACACATCTGTTTTTTGAGGCTTCTAGCTTGGATTTGGCAAATGAAAATCTATATTTAAATAATTTCTTCGGTAAAAGTGCCTTCAACCCGAAATACAGAATTCTTTTTCAAAAGTTTCATGTATCAAATTTTAATCCTTCATTAATCGCGCATAGGTCTAAGGAGCCATCGCTTATATTTCGAAAGTTGGTTGAGATAGCTAAGATGTACCCTTACGTCATCTCAGATGAAATCGTTCCTGATTATTTTCTGTAATTTGCAACCAGTTGACGATAATCCAAGACGTGCTTGTTCTTTTGATCGCCGGACTTGGCGAGTTCGTTCTCGTTAATAAGCACGGTTTGTATTTACCATAATACAGGGTACAGCGTTCTGTGCTTAAAGCTCAATAAGTAAGCAGAATAGAAACATTTTGCAAACGCAGATAACCGATTAAAATTAGCGACATATCATTTCCACTTTCTTCCAATCTATCACTAACCATTCTATAAATCGTCTCTCCTACTGCATTCCATCCGTATTCCATTATACTAACGGCAAATAAGAGCTTTCTCTTCGATTTGGGAGAGCGTTCGTCAAGCTGTTGAGTGAAAATCGTTTCGGTTTGTTTATTTAATTGATTCGGTGGATCTTGTACGTACTTTTAAGTGCGCGTTTGTCTATCCCTCGCGTCGGCATTTAAAACTCAATTCTCATCGCCAATTAAGTATCGATCGTTATCTCGAGGGCAACGCCGATCGGACAAAAGACGAACAAAAAAAAATAATTAAAACCAGATCGTTATCCCATGTGCATTAATGCAATTTTAACTTTGTATATACATATATTCATGGCTGTTTGTATACGCGAGTATGTATAGTGAAAAGTACAATCGCGGAGATTGAAATTTGCACAAACAATTGACGATGTTATTCCTTAATGATGAATATCCCAAAACTACACGTGTTCATATATACAGGGTGAGTCTCCAGGGGTGTATTTTATACGTGAAAATAACGTAAAAAAACGCATGTGTTGTTATCCGGTTTTCATTTAACTTGTAGATAACCTCGGGTTGAATGGAAAATATAATTATTTAACCTCAAAATTTGAAAGCAGTATTTAATTTTATTTCCATTCAATACCATTGTTCATTTAAAATTTATTCTCATACAAGCAACTACGGAATATCGACAACCTTTGACCCTTCATCGTTTACAATATCTACGCACTTACTTATTAACAATAGGAAATCTTATATATGCAAGGTAAATGACCCATCTCTTCCGTATTGAAAGTAATTCTCAAAGAGGAAACAAGATCTACTACGTCTTACCCCAATTCCATCCCGGAGCATAAACTCGCAGGACGCTCGTAGGTAGGTATCTGTTCCGATCTCCCATTGAAATCTCCTGCGCGTTTACCGTCCCGTTGCCCCGATACAATGGCGAAGGGGTCGTCTCCGTGACTTTGCGTAGTTTACTCCCCTTCTTTGCGTCTCGGGCGGCATTGTAAGAAGGGGTGGTTTTGTTCTTCACCCTCCGTTAAGGTCCCTCACTTGCTTATTGCGTCGCAAAACTTGTAGCGCAAGAATAATAGTTCCTTCCGATTTTCCCGAAGACCAGTTCCGTTCCGTCAGCTGCTTTTGGGGTTTTGGGAGATGGTTTGATGCATTGGAACGTGGACAGGTGTGCGCGCCTCATGTCCTGTGCAAAGCTTTTCTTTAGGGATTTTATTATTTTAGTTATTACGTATAGTGATCGTGGGAAGATGTGGAAATTCTGGATTGAGTCAGCTTCTCCTCTATAGTGTTGATGTGTAAATTTTTCTGCTCATTAGAAAAAATCTTTCGACTTCAAGGCTTCAAATATTGCTTACTTCAACTTTTCAACTAATTTAAATGGAAAACAGCGTATTGAAATGTTAATGATGCTCCGTTTTGCCTATCTTGTTAGAACTCACGAAGAAGTGTAGCATCTTTTTAATGATTTACATCGCGAAGGACATCGCTAAAAAATTGGCAGAAACTAAAGGGCTGCAAATCGCAACTAACCAAGGTAATAGAGAAAACATTGCCGTTGAGTAAAAGAAATCACTTCTACCACTACTTTAGTACATGGCACAAATTGTCGTTCTCCAGAGGAGATATTGAAAGTCGTAAGATACCATCTGTATAAAATAGACACGATTCAAAAATTGTCGGATGATTTTGACCAATAGCTGGAGTTTTGCGAAAGAATGGTGGAAATTTGTAATATAGACGAACATTTTGCAACTAACACCACATTAGTTGCAAAAACTTGACGAGGTCACTTGTTTTAAGTGGAATCGCCACAATTCAAGGTTTTGATCAAATGAGAATCTTCACTGCATTCATGAAGCTTACACTCAACATGCACAAAAATTGAATATTTGGATAGCAATTGTAGAAAACGGGCTAGAAGGCCCATTTTTTATAGACGGAAACTTGAATGAGAAAGAGTCCATTAGATCATCTCAAATCACGTGACGATCAACAATTTTGCAGAAGTTAAGACAAAGAATAGTCGTTAAATATGAATTAATCCGTACCGAAGTCTTGGAAAACTCGGGAATTTTCGAATCCGGAAAAAAAAGGTCTATTTTAATCTGCAAAATATAGAGGCTCTCCCATTTAAATTAAAAAGATTAAGGATAGTTGAGTGTAGGCTTTCACGACCGTAATCCATTGTATAAATGTCTTTCGGGTGATGTCGTGTAGTTAATATTTAACTTGACGTTT